>JAESUZ010002533.1:0-56329 GCA_017311185.1 Proteles cristata cristata | reverse complement strand
CATGGGCCTCCCAAGCTCTCTCCTGGCACCTTCGTGGCTGCCATGGCAAGATGGAATGCAGTGGATGTCCTACTGGAGGACGCAAGGGACAGACGCTACATTAGGCAGCAACTGCATTCTACTTCTTATACAGAGACCCCAAATGACAATGTCTTTTTTATTTTTTACAAATAGTTTATTGTCAAATTAGTTTCCACATAACACCCAGTGCTCATCCCCACAAGTGTCCTCCTCCATGCCCACTCCCCCTCCCCCACATCCACCAGTCCTCAGTTTTTGTCAGCATTCAAGAGTCTCTCATGGTTTGCCTCTCCCCCTATCCCCCACCATTTCCGCCCTTCTTCTCCCCCTTGGTCCTCTGTTAAGCTCCTCCTAATCCTCCTATACGTGCACACATATGATATTTGTCTTTCTCTGCCTGACTTATTTCGCTCAGCATAACACCCTCGAGGTCCATCCATGTTGCTACACATGGCCAGATTTCATTCTTTCTCATTGCCATGTAGTATTCCATGGTATAGATAAACCACATCCTCTTGATCCATTCATCCATTGATGGACACTTAGGCTCTTTCCATGTTTTAGCTATTGTGGAGAGTGCTGCTAAGACCATTGGGGTATATGTGCTCCTATGCCTCAGCATTTCTGTATCCCTTGGGTAAATTCCTAGCAGTGCTATTGTTGGGTCATAGGGGAGTTCTGTTGTTAGTTTCCTGAAGAACCTCCACACTGTTTTCCAGAGGGGCTGTACCAGTTTACATTCCCACCAACAGTGTAGGAGGGTGCCCGTTTCTCCACATCCTCGCCAGCATCTAGAGTTCTCTGATTGGTTCATTTTAGCCACTCTGACTGGTGTGAGGTGGTATCTCAGTGTGGTTTTGATTTGTATTTCCCTGATGAGGAGCAATGCTGAGCATCGTTTCATGTGTCTGTTGGCCATCTGGATGTCCTCTTTGGAGAAGTGTCTGTTCATATCTTCTGCCCATTTCTTCACTGGGTTGTTTGTTTTTCGGGCATGTAGTTTGGTGAGTTCTTTGTAGATTCTGGATATCAACCCTTTATCTGATATGTCATTTGCAACTATCTTTTCCCATTCGGTTGGTTGCCTATTAATTTTCTGGGTTGTTTCCTTGGCTGTGCAGAAGCTTTTAATCTTGATGAGGTCCCAATCAGTTTATTTTTGCTCTTGATTCCCTTGCTTTTGGGGATGTGTCAAGTAAGAAGTTGCTGCGGTGGAGGTCAAGGAGGTTGTTTCCTGCTTTCTCCTCTAGGGTGTTGATAGTTTCCTGTCTCACGTTCAGGTCCTTTATCCATTTTGAGTTGATTTTTGTGCATGGTGTGAGCAAATGATCTAGTTTCATTCTTCTGCATGTTGCTGTCCAGTTCTCCCAACACCATCTGTTCAAAAGGCTGTCTTTTTTCCATCGGATATTCTTTCCTGCTTTGTCAAAGATGAGTTGGCTGTATACTTTTGGGTCCACTTCTGAGTTCTCAATTCTGTTCCATTGGTCTATGTGTCTGTTTTTGTGCCAATACCATACTGTCTTGATGATGACAGCTTTGTAGTAGAGGCTAAAGTCTGGGATGGTGATCCCTCCCGTTTTGGTTTTATTTTTCAGGATTACTTTGGCTATTCGGAAAATAAACCTCTTTTAAAAAAATGCTTAAGGGTTGATTTATATAAGTCGTGGTGAATTTACTAAATTCAGTATATAAAGTTCTATACTAAATGTACAGAGGCATACAAGAAATCCAAGAATCTCAGCTTATGTACCAAGTAAAGGCCTCATGTTCAAAATTAATATGGTTTGTCACACTGTGTTTAAAATGCTCTAGGATAATTATTTTTTTAAACAATGGTGATCCATTGATCAGAATGACATGTCAGTACTTATTTATGTTTTAAATTCAGGTTTGTTTGTTTTTTCCACTGCCTTACTGCTAAACACAATATGTCATATAAAATATATATCCAAGTGCTTTGGAAAGCCAACCAAATGAGTTATGAGTGGGCTGAGCTTAATAAGTTTATTATTTCTTAAGCTTTGTAGCTACAAGTAAAAGCAAAGTGCAATTCAATAACTGAAAATGCCACATATTGCCCCCTGGGGTTTCCCATGCAGAGAGAGAGGTAGAAAAATGATAGTTGCTAGAATTTGGAAACTACATTTGAGCAGCTTCTTTTAATAATAATCCAGTATATATTCCAGGTAGAAATGGGAACATTGAAGAATTTTTGTTGAAATAGTAGATTGCCTCACGTAATACTTTTCTTTACTATTTTAGTAGTTCTGAAACTTCAGACTGCATCAGAATTACCTGGAAGGCTCCATATACACAACTTTCCAGGCCACAGACCTGGAGTTTCTGATTCAGGAGGTCTGAGGTAGAGTCTGATAATTTGTTTTTTGAACCAGTTCCTAGATGATGCTGATGCTGCTGGTCCAAGGACCATACTTTGGGAACCACTAGTCTACCATAAGCAAGTTTGACACCTAAGGAAAAAAAAAGCAGCTTCAAAGGGGTTCCTTAACTGTGTTTTAAATGTGTTTATTATGAATTCTTTCCTTTAGTTTATTAGAAAAAAAAAAAAACCTTACACTTTTATGAAAATGGTTGAAAGAGGAATCTTTCACTTTTCTCCAGCAATTTAACTAGGTAAAGGATCCATACTTAAGATATTCGTGTCTGGGCTTGCAAACAAAGACACTAAGTTCTGTTTGTAGCAAGCAGCCTTGCTGTATGAGGAACATGCATACTTCCTGCTGTACTGTGTTTTTCTCCTTTTATCACAGTCATCAATGCATTTGACTGATGTGTACCCTCAGACTTGTGTCATTGACAAGTAGAAGAAGGTCGGGCAGTGATTTAGGTGGTGTTGATGAAGAACAAAAAGCATTCCGTTTCAGATCTCCACAATGACTGGCCATTTTCATCTTGTAGTTTGTGTACAATAGTCTTGATACTTTGTGACTCAGTCTTTTCAGCCTCTTTACTCTTCACAATTAAATTGAAGGCTAGCACTAGAGAAACCCGGGCTGTGTTGAGTAGTCTGCATCTCCCCTCTCCTGAAAAGGGACATGACTATACAGTCAACTAAGCTGAGTTTTGCTTCAGTGAAGAAGAAAAAAAAAAAGGAGTTCTGCTAATGAGAGAACAGTCCATGATGTTTGCATTGCTGACAGGCGGGTTGGGAGTGCTTTTCTCTCTCTCTTTTTTTCTGAAAGAACAAAGTTGTTTTGCTTTAAATCACTTGTTTTATTGACTCCTTTTGAATATTTATTGAATTATCTGCTCATTTCAGTATATTAAGAATTACAATAAAGACTCAGAACAAACTATCTGTCTTCACCACAGTTGCATTCTACTTCTTCCAACATTCTAGTTCTGTCTCCAGTTGAATAGACTTATTTTATTTACTGTAAAAATTTCACACAGTGCTTCTATTTTACAGAACAGAAGTGGTCAATTTTATCTGAAATATATTTGCTTTTCTTATAACATAGTAATCAGTGTTTATAAATATACATCTGTAAAAAATGCAACATTTAAAATACAAGTGTATTTTTTAATTGAATTAATATTATTGTAAAAATCATGCATAGGGGCACATGCACCCCAGTGTTTACAGTAGCGCTTTCAAGAATAGCCAAATTATGAGAAGAGCCTAAATGTCCTTCAGCTGATCAATGGATAAAGAAGATGTGGTTTATATATTACAATGGAATACTAATTGGCAATGAGAAAGAATGAAATCCTGCCATTTGCGGCAACGTGGATGGAACTAGAAGGTATTATGCTAAGTGAAATAAGCCAAAGAAAGGCAGATTCCATATGTTTTTCTCATATGAAAAATGGGATGCAAACAGAGAGGGAGGGAGGCAAACCATAAGAGACTCTTAAATACAGAGAGCAAATTGAGGGTTGATGGAGGATGGGGGAGAGGGGGAAGTGGGTGATGGGCATTGAGGAGGGCACTTGTTGGGATGAGCATGGGTGTTGTATGGAAACCAGTTTGACAATAAATTATATGTAAAAAAAAATCCTCTTTCTAACCATTACAAGTTCTGTGTTTTTTATGTTCTTCCATAGCTAATGGGGTAGTCAGAATAATGACCCCTCAGAGATGTCCAGGTCTTCAGATCCTCAACTGTATTAACTTATATGGCAAAGAAAGTTTGCAGATGTGACAAATTAAGGATTTGAGATAGATTACATTAGATTATCTTGGAGGGCCTAATATAATCACCAAGGTTCTTAGAAAGGCAAGAGAGTGAGTCATGGAAGGAACTCTGTCTAAGTTGAGTTTTGATAATCATTGTTTTATTGAATGCATGCTGAATTTGAACAGGATCTCTTATGACTGCCCTGTTTAACAATCTAAAAAGATGAATGGTATTTTCTTACTAGCTTTCAGTAATGGGTCCTTAATAGACTGTGTAAGGAGAATGATGTTTCTGCCTCATTGCTGACTAGAAGAGTGGTTCTCAAATTGTAGTGTGCATAAGAATCACCTGGAGGGCTTGCTAAAACAAAAGAGTCAGGGTGGGGTACAGAAATTTTATATTTCGAAGAGGTTCCCAGGTTAGGCTTCTGCTACCAATCTGGATGGTATACTTTGAGAACCAGCAGGCTGTGTAATCCATTTGTGAACACTAATGGCCCAGAACAGAGTTTCATCCTTGGAAGTAGTGAAAAAGAAAGTCTCCTTTAGGCTTTGATCAAGTTAACCACAACAAAACAATCTACTCTCTCTTTGTTCTCCTCTCTCTCTCTCTCCCTCCTCTTACTCTCACTCTTTTTCAGGATTTGACTAATCCTAGCATTTGAAGCTCTTTGTCAAAAATCTCACTCAGTAGCCCTTGTTACAATAGGGAACTTCAAATCTAACGAAGGTTGTCAGTGCAGTAAGAGCTGCTGTCTTTTAAAAAGGAAATAAAGTGAGCAACAAAGGGTAGTGTTTTTTATTAAGCACCTCCGAAAATCTGTAGACATATCTAAGGCTTATTTTTAAATATTTTTAATCCTCTTGCATCCCTTTGAGAGAGGTAAGATTTATGTATTATTTATTCCCTGTTTTTTCAAGAAAAAGAGATTGTTATTTTCACTTTTAAGGGAGCAGTGGGACCTCAATTAAGCTATTTGTCCTTGTTTTCAAATCTGTGCTCTATCATAGCTGATCCACATTACCCAATACAAATGTATTTTCTTTCTTGTACTTTACTATAGTGCTTGTAATTTAAATGTTATGATGCAGATTTAGATACCCGTATCTTAATGTGTGTATGTGTGTAAGTAGGTGCACATGGACTCACACAAACTTGAGTGTGTATGTGTATATATCAAATTGTTTATATGAAGCAAAGAACAGAGGTTTGACAAATGGAAAATGCATCCATGTTTTCATTGTTTTTCCTTCTTTGGGTAAATATTACTTTTAAAAAACCCTCTGTATTATAGTTCTACTGGGTGAAGTATTTAAAATTCCGTAAAAAGGGTTACATGGTGACTAAATACATGGAATATGGAAACAGATCAACATTCAAATCCTGGCTTTGCCACTTCCTACCATGTGAACTGAAGGAGGTTAATTGACATATTTTTTAAATTTTTCTTTTTAACTTGAGTTGTTAACATACAATGTAATATTAGTTTCAGGTGTACACTGTAGTGATGCAGCGCTCCAATACAGTACTCCATGCTTATCCCAAGTGCACTCCTTAATTTCCATAACCTACCTCCCCTCTGGTAACCTTCACTCTGTTTTCTATCGTTAAGAGTCTGTGTCTTGGTTTGCCTCTCACTCAGTCTCTCTTTTCCCTTTGCTCATTTGTTTTGTTTCTGAAATTCTACATATGAATGAAATCATATGGTATTTGTCTTTCCCTGAGTGACTTATTTCACTTAGCATGATACTTTCTAGTTCCCTCTGTGTCATTGAAGGTGGCAAGGTTTCATTCTTTTTTATGGCTGAGTAATATGTCATTATAAATATACCATTTTACAAATACACACACACACACATACACATATCTCACTTCTTTATCCATTCATCACTCAATGGACACTTGAGTTTTTTCCATAATTTGACTATTACAGAGAATGTACTATAAACATTGGGGTGCATTTATCCCTTTGAATTAGTATTTTTTAATTCTTTGAGTAAATACCTAATAGTTCAGTTGCTGGACCATAGGTAGTTGTATTTTTAACATTTTGAAGAATCTCCATACTGTTTTTCAGAGAGGTTCAACCAGTTTCCATTCCCACCAGCAGTACAAGAGGATTCCCTTTTTCCACATCCTCACCAACTTCTGTTATTTCTTATGTAGTTAATTTTAGCCATTCTTAGAGGAGTGTGGTGGTATCTCATTGTGGCTTTGATTTGTATTTCCTGATAATGAGTGTTGTTGAGCATCTTTTCATATGCCTGTTAGTCATCTGGTTGATTTCTTTAGAAAAAAGTCTACTCATGCACTTGCCCATTTTTTCATTGGTTTATTTGGTTTTTGGGTGTTGAGTTTGATATGTTCCTTATAGACTTTGGATACTAGCTCTTTATCTGATATGTCATTTGCAAATACCTTCTCCCATTCCATAGGTTGCCTATTAGTTTTGTTGATTGTTTCCTTCACTGTGAAGAACTTTTTCCTTTTGATGAAGTCCAAGTGATTTATTTTTGCTTTTATTTTTCTCTTGTCTCAGAAGACATATGTAGAAAGAAGTTGCTATGGCTGATGTCAAAGAGGTTACTGCCTGTTTTCTCCTCTAGGATTTTTATGGTTTTCTTTTTCACATTTAGGTCTTTAAACCATTTTTGAATTTGTTTTCATGTATGATATAAGAAAGTGGTCCAGTTTCATTCTTTTGCATGTTGTTGTCCAGTTTTCCCAGCACCGTTTGTTGAAGAGATCGTCTTTTTCTCATTGGATATTCTTTCCTGTTTTGTGGATGATTAACTGACCATATAGTTGTGGGTTCATTTCTGAGTTTTCTATTCTTTTCTTTTGATCTGTGTGTCTATTTTTGTGCCAGTACCATACTGTTTTGATCTCTACAGCTGTCTAATATAACTTGAAGTCTAGAATTGTGATGCCTTCACCTTTGCTATTCTTTTCCAAGGTTGCTTTGGCTATTTAGGGTATTCTGTGGTTCCATTCAAATTTTAGGATTGTTCTAGTTCTGTGAGTATTGCTGGTGGTATTTTGATAGAGATCACGTTAAATGTATAGGTAGCTTTGGGTGGTATAGACATTTTAACAATATCTTTTCTTCCAATCCATGGACATGGAATTTCTTACCATTTCTTTGTGTTGTCTTCAATTTATTTCATCAGTGGTTTGTAGTTTTCAGAGTACAGGTTTTTCACCTCTTGGGTTAGGTTTATTCCTAGGTATCTTTTGGTATTTGGTGCAGTTGTAAATGGGATTGATTTCTTAATTTCTCCTTCTGCTGCTTTATTATTACTGTATAGAAATACAGCAGATATCTGTACATGATTTTGTATCCTGGAACTTTACTGAATTTGTTTATCATTTCTAACTGTTTTTTGGTGGAGTTTTGGTTTTTCTATATAGAGGATTACATCATCTGCAAATAGTGAAAGTTGGACTTCTTCCTTGCCTGTTTGGCCTTTTGTTTGTTTTTGTTGTCTGATTCCTATGGCTAGGACTTCAGGTACTGTGTTAAATAACAGTGGTGAGAGTGGATATCCCTGTCTTGTTCTTGACTATAAAAGTTAAGTTCTCTGTTTTTCCTCATTGATTATGATATTACTTGTGGGTTTTTCGTAGATGGCCTTTATTATGTTGAGGTATGTTCCCTCTAAGACTGCTTTGTAAAGAGTTTTTTATCATGAATGGATGTTGTACTTTGTCAGGTGCTTTTTCTGCATTTATTAAAATGATCTTGTGGTTCTTCTCCTTTCTTTTATTACTGTGGTGTATCATGCTGATTGATTTGTGAATATTGATCCACCCTAGCAGCACAGGAATAAATCCCACTTGATTGTGGTAAGTGATTCTTTTAATGTACTGTTGGATTTGGTTTGCTAGTATTTTATTGAAAATTTTTGTATTCATGTTCATTAAGGATACTGGAGTGTAGTTCTCCTTTTTAGTATTGTCTTTGTCTAGTTTTGGTATCAGGATAATGCTTGGCTTATGGAATGAATTTGGAAGTTTTCCTTCATTTCTATTTTTTTTTTTTCTGGACTAGTTTGAGAAGAAGAGATATTACCTCTTCTTTAAATATTTGGTAAAATTTGTCTGTGAAGTCCTCTGGCCTTGGACTTTTGTTTTGGGGGGGTTAAAAATACTTTTAAGTTTATTTATTTATTTTGAGAGAAACAGAGCATGAGCAGGGGAGGGACAGAGAAAGGGAATCCTGAGCAGGCTCCACACTGTCAGCCCAGAGCCTACCTAATGTGGTGCTCAAACTCATGAACCATGAGATCATGATCTGAGCTGAAATCAAGATTCAGATGCTTAACTGACTGAGCCACCCAGGCATCCCTTTCGGGAATTTTTTTTTTATTTTTTTTTAATGTTTTTTATTTATTTCAGGAGAGAGAGAGAGAGAGAGAGAGAGACAGCGTGAGCAGGGGAGGGTCAGAGAGAGAGGGAGTCACAGACTGAAACAGGCTCCAGGCTCTGAGCTGGCAGTCAGCACAGAGCCCGACGCGGGGCTCGAACCCACAAACCGCGAGATCATGACCCAAGCGAAAGTCGGACGCTTAACCGACTAAGCCACCCAGGCGCCCCCCTTTCGGGAATTTTTTGAATACTGATTCACGTTCTTTGTTGGATATCTGTTCAAGTTTCCTAATTCTTTTTTCGGTTTTGGTATTATACATGTGTCTGGGAATTTATCACTTTCTTCTAGGTTGTCTTATTTGTTGGCATGTAATTTTTCATAATACTCTCTTATAATTGTTTTTCTATGGTATTGGTTGTTATTTCTCCTTTCTTATTTGTGATTTATTTGAGTCCATTATGTTTTCTTTTATAATTTTAAAAAAATTCTAATTAGTTAACATATAGTATAATATTAGTTTCACCTGTACAATTTAGTGATTTAAGCCTTATATATGACACCCGGTGCTCATCACAAGTGCAGTCCTTCATCCTCATGACCATTGTGTTTTCATTTTCCTTTGTTTCCATGTATTTTTTTAATTTCTTCTTTGATGTCCTCGTTGATCCCTTCATTGTTGAGTAGTATGTTGTTCAACCTTCATGGAATTGTAATATTACCAAATATTTTCTTGTGATTGACTTCTACTTTCATAGCATTGTGATGAGAAAAGATGCATGGTATGATTTTAGTCCTCTTGTATTTGTTGAAGCCTGGTTTGTGACCTGATATGATCTCTTTTGGAGATTGTCTAATATGCACTTGAAAAGAATATGTGTTCTGCTGCTTTAGGACAGATGTAATATTCTGAATATATCTCATAAGTCTATCTCTTCCAGTGTATCATTCAAAACCATTGTTTCCTTGTTGAGTTTCTGTTTAGATGATCTGTCCATTGATAAGAGTGGGATGTTATGGCCCCCTAATATTCTTGTGTTATTATCAATTAGTTCCTTTATCTTGGTTATTAAAATTGTTTTAGATATTTGGATGTTTTCTTGTTGGATGCATAAAATACTTACAGTTGTTAGATCTTCTTGTTGGATTTTTCCCTTTATTGGGATATAGTGCCCTTCTTTATCTCTTATTACAGTCTTTGTTTTAAAATCTAGTTTGACTGATACAGTATTGCTCCTCTGACTTTCTTTTGACATCCATTTGTGTGATAAATATTTCTCTATCTCCTCACTTTCCATTTGAAGGTGTCTTTAGGTCTAAAATGAATTTCTTTGTAGGCAGCTTATAGATGGGTCTTTTTTTTTTTTTTTAATCCATTCTGACACCATTTGTCTTTCAACTGGAGCATTTAGTCCATTTGCATTCAAAGTAATTATTGATACATATTTATTTAGTGCCATTTTATTACTTACTTTGTTGGAGATTTTCTCTGATCCTTTCTCGTCTTTGTCACTTTTGGTCTTTTCCTCTCAAAGAGTCTCCTTTAATATTTCTTGCAGGGCTGGTTTAGTGGTCATGAACTCTTTTAGTTTTTATTTGTCTGGGAAACTTTTTATCTCTCCTTCTATTCTGAAAGGTAGCCTTGCTGGAGAGACTATTCTTGGCTACAGATTTTTCCCTTTTATCACATTGGATGTATCATGCCACTCCCTCTTGGCTTGCCAAGTGTCTGTTGAGAAATCTGCAGCTAGCCTTCTGGGCCTTCCCTTGGAAGTCAGGGACTTCTTTTGTCTTGCTGCTTAACTTTTTTCTTTATCACTGTAATATGCTGACTTAACTACAGTATGTCTTAGAGTTGGCCTGCTTTTGTTGATTTTGATGGGAGTTCTCTGTGCTTCCTGGATCTTGATGTCTGTACATTTCCCCAGATTAGGAATTGTTTCAGGTATTATTTCCTCAGATAAATTTTCTGCACCCTTTTCTTTCTCTTTTTCTTCTGAGACTGCTAGAATACAAATGTTCCTACTTCTGATGGGGCCACTAAGTTCCCTAAGTCTATTCTCATGTTCCATAATTCCTCTTTTTCTCTTTTGTTCAGCTTCATTATTTTATATTATTTTGTCTTCTATGTCATTAATTCGTTCATCTGCCTTTTCCAGCCTGCTTTTCATTGGATCCAGCCTGTTTCCAATCTCATTTATTATGTATTTTTCATCTCTCTTTGATTCTTTTTAAATTCTTTTATATCTGTGGTTAGTTTCTCCCTGATGTTCTATATTCTTTTCTCAAGGCCAGAGAATATCATTACTGTTGTTGCTTTAAATTCTCCATCAGGCGTGTTACTTTGTGTTTTTGCTTGGATCTCCAGCCATGGCCTTATCTTATTCTTTCATTTTGGATAGATTCCTCTGTCTTGGCATTTTGTCTAAGTCTCTGCTTTCTTCCGTGTGTCAGAAAAGTCATTTGTGTCTCCTGCTTCTGAATGTAATGGCCTTATGAAGAAGAGGTCATGTAATGCCCAGGGCCTGGTGCTTCAGTGAGTGTTTTCTGGTGGGTGCTTTGTGTGCTCTGCTGTTGTGTTCTGGCTGGTGTGTCATTCAGGCTAGTCACCTGCATAGGCTCTCCCAGCCCGTTGTGGGCAGTGTTTGATCCTTGTCCTGAGTGTGGCGAGTTCTAAATAGATGTGCTCTGGTCTGCTTGTGAAATGAGTCCTGATAGTACTTCCGCTGGAACTGAGGCCCTGCAGAACTTTCTGGTTGGGAGACATTATGTGGGCAGGAGTTTGTGCTGAACTTCTGGGAGAGGGGCCTACTGAACTGAGACCAAGGCAAACTTGACCAAGGAGGCCACTCATGCCAGAGCTCAGGGTGTTGGAGCTTAGTGTAATCAAGTTCAGCAGTCAGTGTCAGGGCTATGCTGCTTCCTGCAGGTAGCTCTTTGGTAATGTTGAGGGGTAGGAGAAAGAAATGGCTTCAGCCAGCTCCCATGTTCCTGAGAGGCATCTCTATGAACACTGCCTCCTAGGGATGCTGTCCCAGAGGAGAGAATAATCTCCCCACAGTGTGCCTCAGGCATTCTTCAGATCCCTGTTTTCATGCTGTATGCCCCTGGGTTGTTTGCCTGCCTTTTCTCCAGGAGCAGGGCAGTGTCCTCTGAGCTTTGAGCCGAGCCCACTGCCTTTTAATACTTCAGGCTGAAAGCCCCAGGGTTGCAAGAACTCACAAAATGCAGCCCATTTTCCAAGCCAGTGGCTTTGGGGAAACATTCTCCTCATGCATTTCTCTGTGTGCTCCTCTCCCTCTTGCCCTTCTTCCCCACCATGGCTCTCTTCCTTCCCTCCATCTCTTCAGTGCACCACATCCCTACACTTCATCCTTTCTTCTTTGTGTCATAACAATTCTTCTTTGTATTCATAACAATTACTAATCGCTATCAGCTATTTATTACTATGTTCTCACTGCTTTTTATAAAATAACACTGTTGTGTCTCTGTAGAGCTCAGCACCAACCTTTTGACTGTAAGAACATTTTGGCTCAGAATCAACCTATTAGTATGTATATGTTAATGCTCTAGGTATTACTATTACTTGAAAATACATGTGGATATTAAGGCCCTAGCTCTTCATTTCGAAAGGTACTTTATTTGTATTTTGAACACCTTGGTCATTTTGGCTAATGTTCACTGATAGGGTAAATTTTAGAAAGAGTTAGGTCAAAGTATTTATTGATTCATTCAGTCAAGAAACAGCTATAGAATGCCTACTGTTTATCACATATTCCTCTCCGGGGATTTAACAGTGAAGCAAACATAAAAAAAAAATCTGCCCCTATGACATTTATCTTCTAGTGAATTGATTGCATAAAATAAAGAATGGCAATTATATTTATATAACCATTAAGTCAACTTTATCCCTTTTTCAGATTTCAAACAAAATGTTCCTTTTAAAGTTCTCATAGTGTAAGGCAGATACAACTGAAGACAGTTTGCATTCACTTTTATCATTTATTGAGGCTCTTCATCATTTTTTAATAAATTACTTATAAGTCCCTTTTGAAATCTAAAATCCCAAACATATTAAATGACAGATTCTAAGTTTTTAACCCCTGCAGTGGACATGGGCCTTTCCAGCATCCATCACCTCCTGTGATAGGAGCCATATTTTCCTTCTAGAATCCACCAGTGCCCCCTGATTGTGATTTCTTTGGTTTGGTGTGGCTGGATCCTAGATCTGACATGGACTACCTAACCTTGGCCGAAGCTACTCAACAGAGTCATTTCCCAAGCCTCCCTGATTAGTTTGGAGATGAGCATGTACTTTAAATCTTTCAGTGAAGATCAGCAAAGTTTACCTCCCTGCTTTTGTTTGAGTGCTAGAAAATCCAGTTGAATCGGAAACTGAGGAGATGTGAAAATAGAGCTGCCACTGTTTCTAGAATATGAAAGTGAAGTCACTCATGAAGGAGAGCAAGGCTCAGCCAGGTCCGGAGATGGAGAAACTGAATCTGGCAGCCTGATTTTATGCTGCAGCTTTAAGCTTAGAACCACCTCTGGAATTTTCCATTATGTAGTATCCCAAACCAAAAGTCTTGTGTTTGTTCATTTGCAGACTGGTGTGTAGCACTAGTCAGTTCAGAACGGGCAGAGCCAAGGTGATGTGATTTTCTAAAATGGTGAAAAGGCCTTTGTAAGATTGTAAGGAAAACAAAACAAAGTATTTCTTTGAATTTTACATAGTTGAATTGCAAGTAAATCAATATATATTAAACCTTGAAAAGAAATTTTGTTAATATTGAAATGGAATTAGTTCTAGGTTCATGTAATTATAAACAGTCTCTTCAACGTTGTAAATGTCTAAAGAAGCATTCCAAAGTCGTGCAAGTTGTAGGATAATGCTTTGCCTTTTGGGAATACCCTACATATTACCAAATTTTAACAGGTATGCCCTGTGCTAGTCATAATAATTGTCCCCCAAAGATGTTTCCGTCCTTATCTCCAGAATCTGTGAATACATTATTACATATGGCATAAGAGACATTGCAGATAGGATAAAATTAAGGATTTTGAGATGTGGAGATTATCCTGGATTAGCAGAGTAGGCCCGGGGTAATTACAGAGGTCATTATAAGACGGAAACAGGACTGTTAGAATCAGAGAGATGTGGTGAACGGAAGGGTTAGAGGGATGCATGCTCATGAGGCAGGGAATGTGGGCAGCCTCTAAAAGGTGGAAAAGGTAAAGAAATGGACTTTCCCCTAGAGCCTCCAGAAGGAATGCCACCCTACCTACCTATTAAAGGTTTCTGATCTCCAGAAATATGAGAGAATAAATTTGTGTGGTTTTAACCCACTCAATTTATGGTAATTTGTTACAGCAGCAATAGGAGAATAATACATTTTCCAACCACTAAATCTCAGTATTGCCTTCCAATCAACATGACAGTAAAAATTTCTAAAATGCCCATTGTAGAAATATAGTACCCTGGTCTCTCCCCTCTTCTAAATACTATAACTACTACCCCAGTTTACCCTGATTATCTCCCTTCTGGTTCAGGAGAGATTTCTAACATGTCTCTCCATTCTTCACATATTTATACCTCCCATCTATGCTTCCCAGTCTGGATTACCAGAGTATTTTTTTTAAATCAAACATAGATCTGATTCTGTTATTTCTTTACCTAAGCAACCTCAAGGCCTCCAAAATTTTGAGGAAATAAAACACAAGCATGATAGTCTCACTGACAAAGCCTTCTATAATCTAGCTCTGGATTATCTTTCCAGCTATCATGGTCCAATCTGTCATCCTTATAACATGCGAACTATTTTTTTATTTCATCTATCGCTAAAGCTTTTCCTGTCTGAGATGCCCTTTTCCTTTTTTTTCATATCCTTCCCTAAAAAAACAAACCTGTTTCCACAACTGCAATTGTTTTTTGGATGTTAGCTCAGTGAAACTTTATGTTATCACTTTAGTAATAACTGACCATATTCTTTAGCCACCCATTTCAGCCAGTATGTATTTCTATTATGACATATACATCATCATCCTGACTTGTTTACACTTATACTTCCTATTTGTAGACCATGCATGCCTAACTGATAGGAATGGTATTTTACTAGACTTTGTGTTCCCGTAGAGTAGTTTCAGTGCCATAGATTTGATGAATAAATTAAATTGACAAAGCTCATTTGAACCTGTATTTGATGAATATCATACCTTGATTTAAGCTTTAAGAAATGATATTCAAATTATTATTAGGCTAAGGTTTATTATTAGCCTATTATTAGGCTAAGGTTTATTTTCTGCACGTCACTACCGTTATAGAATGATATTGAGCCGTTTAAGTTAGTCTTCATAGAGACTGTGAATCCTTTTTTTTCTTTCAAGTTTCTTGATAAGCATTTTGTGAGAATACAGATAAAATAATATTCTCATGTCAACATGAACTACATAGGTTACTTCCTGTTACTGCACTGGGATTGTCTTTGAAGAAAATTTTTGGGGCGCCTGGGTGGCTCAGTCGGTTAAGCGTCTGACTTCGGCTGAGGTCATGATCTCATGGTTTGTGGGTTCAAGCCCTGCGTCGGGCTCTGTGCTGGCAGCTCAGAGCCTGGAGCCTGTTTCAGATTCTTTGTCTCCCTCTCTCTCTGACCCTCCCCTGCTCACACTGTGTCTCTCTCTCTCTCTCTCTCTCTCTCAGAAATAAATTTTAAAAAAAATTAAAAAAGAAAATTTTGTCTATCTATATAAGATGTATTATGTTGTTCCCAAAGCCATAATGTTTTTTATTATTCCATGAAGGTCTAATTAATTGTTCTTCGGGTTAATTGTACAATGTGCAGAACCTGCCATCTTCACCACTTTTAATGAGACTTTTAAAATGATCATGGGTAATTTGTGATTTTAAAATTATGTTTTTAGGTGTCAGGGGAATAAGAACAGCTTTTTGTCAAGTGACTCCCTGACTCAAAGTTTGCATTTATCATTCATGAAATTACAGAATATTTAATTGAGTGGAAACCTTTCTTAGAGCTTTATTCTTAAATAGGTAGGGTGGTAAATTTCTAATGTCCGTATTTCTTATATTTTCATTTCTTACAGAGGAACTTAATGGCATGGGCTCTTAACCTGATATCCCTAACTTGCTATATTAACCTGGGGGGAACTTATTTATCGGTGTCAAGCCTCCCTACCTTTAACTCTAAAATAGGAATAAAATTATGTGTAATATTAGAGGGTAGTTGAAATATCAAATGAAAATGCAGGTATGCATTTAGCACAATGCCCGGCTGAAAGTAAATTCTCAGTAAAGAGTAGCTGTAGGTATCATTATTAGTTCTGAATCCCTGTGACTTTTTTGTTTATACAATCACTGAGAGACATTCCATGAATACTGCTGATTCCTTGTTAGTTTAAGTCATAAAACATAATTAAACAACAAACCATGGTGTCAAGGTGATTTACAAAGTAACTAAGGGAGATATGACAAATTTAGAACTAGTTAAAGGAAGAATGTGATTAATTGCTTAAGAAGGTAAAACGTATGACAAATGTGTGAAGAAAGGAGAAATGACATTCATTCACCAGTTGAGCTAAGATAATCAAGGTAATAGTGGCAAGAAAAGGCTCTACTTAAGGATTTAAGAATGGGTCTAATTTTGACAGAGGTATTAAGGAGGTATTCCCAGCAAGGGGCATAAAATGAATGAGAAGAGGAAGAATGGGAGCACTTAATAAAATAAATAGTTTTTAGTTTCAGTCCAAATGGTCTCCCTAATGTTAGTTTTAACATTTTTTGCCACCTGCATAGTCACTACCAATAGACTTTTTCATAACAGTTTGCAGTAAACTTTTAAAGTTTATTTTCAAGTTGACATGTGGAAATTTTTGATTCGATTACAAAAATTTATGGCACATACAAAATATAATGATGCCATAAAAATGAATGATTATTTTATCCATCATTTAAACAGCTATGTACATGCAGCAGAGTTGAAAGCACATTAAAAAGAAACTACTGGAATGAAAAATGATGTAATTGGCCTCACAAGGCTTCTTTGTGACCAGCTTGGATAGAATGCCTGGCCATTGTGATTGGTTTTGCAGAAATCAGATATCAGGATGCCAGAAAACAGTTTGACACCATGAATACAGTTCTTTAGTTTAGTCTGTGACAAAGACTAAAGATTCTGGAATAGTAAAAATAGTAAGGGATCATCTTAGTTTTGGAAACCATGGACAAAAACAAACAAAAAGAAGAAAAGATACCTTTTGCAGACATGGCCTAACATAAAGGGAAAAAAAAGAGAGTATAAGAAAGAAAAGGAGGAGGAAAGGCAATTGTGTTTGTCTTCCTGTTCCCAGAGTAGTGGCATTATATTACCACAGATGCCTGAAAAAGAAAAATCATCTTCAAACTGTGTATATATATATATATATATAAACACACACACACACATATACACACTACACATATACGCATATATATATCTTCAATCATCTTCACACTATATATATATATATATACATACACATATACACACATATATACACACATACACACACTAATGGGATCTTAATGTATATTCTTAATACGTATTCCTGTTACTGCTAATAATTATAATTTAATAGTTATTGTTTTATGAGCACAGTATACCTCAGATATTGCAGGTTCAGTTCCAGACCACTGTAATAAAGTAAATATCACAATAAAGTGAGTCAAATGAAATTTTTGGCTTCCTAGAGCAAATGAAAGTTAAGTTTATACTATGCTGTAGTCTCTTAGGTGTGTAATAGTATTATGTCTAAGAAAACAACATACATGCCTTGATTAAAATTCTTTATTGTTAATTGTAATCTGAGTTCAGTGAGCCATAACCACAGATCACCATAACAAATGTAATAATAATGAAAAAGTTTTCAATATTGTGAAATTACCAGAACATGACATAGAAATACAAAGTGAGCAAATGTTGTTGGAAAAATAGATTTGATAGACTTCCCTGACACAGGGTTGCCAGGAATCTTCAATTTGTAAAACGCACAATGTCTGCAAAGAACAGTAGAACAAATCAAATAAAACCAGGTGTGCCTGTATGTGACAAATATCATATTAGATATTTGTGTACATGATCTCTATTTCCAGGTATATATATATTTTTTAATTTTTTTAATGTTTTATTTATTTCTGAGAGAGAGAGAGAGAGAGAGAGAGACAGCATGAGTAGGGGAGGGTCAGAGAGAGAGGGAGACACAGAATCTGAAGCAGGCTCCAGGGTCTAAGCTAGCTGTCAGCACAGCGCCCGACGCGAGGCTCGAACCCACAAACCATGAGATCATGACCTGAGCCAAAGTCGGATGCTTAACCGACTGAGCCACCAAGACGCCCCTCCAGGTGTATGTATGTGTATATATATATTTTAAATCTGTGTCAGAGGTAAAGAAGTTGAGACAGTGAATAAATGATAGATTTAGAATTTGAAACTTACTCTCTATGGTAACAAAACATGTAGCAATTCCAATATTCTAAACTATAAGGTCCAACATGGCGCTTGGCTTATAAACTGAATAGTAAATGAATGTCTTATAAAAACCATTAGTAGTCTTTACAGTCTTCGGTCCATTCTGATAAGTTTTGACCAGGCTGATATTTGCAAGCTAACAAAATGATCACCACAGCTTCATGATTCCTGGCAGAAGACATAGACTCTGAGGCCAGAAACTAAGGGCCTTATTACTCCTGGCAGTAGCAGTTCTTCAAACACCATTTTCTTCAGTGCAGCATTCAGGGCACCCGAGTGGCTCAGTTGGTTAAGTATCTGACTTCGGCTCAGGTCATGATCTTACAGTTTGTTAGTTCAAGCCCTGCTTGGAGCTCTGTGCTGACAGCTCAGAGCCTAGAGCCTGCCTCAGATTCTGTGTCTTCCTCTTTCTCTGCCCCTCCCCTACTCTCTCTCTCTCTCTGTTTCTCTCTCAAAAATAGATAAGCATTAATTTTTCGAAATATTTTTTTATTTACTTTTGAGAGAGAGATAGAGACAGCATGAGCAGGGGAGGAGTAGAGAGAGAGGGAAACAGAATCCGAAGCAGACTCCAGGCCCTGAGCTAGCTGTCAGCGCAGAGCCCGATGCGGGGCTCGATCCCACGAACCATGAGATCATGACCTGAGCCGAAGTCAGATGCCCAACCAACTGAGCCACCCAGGCACCCCAGCATTAATTTTTTTTTAAAAAGAAAAAGGTAAGGTGATACCTGTTTGCACGGTGAGTTGCATTATAGAAAAGGCGCTGTGTGATTAGGGAAACTATCTTTCATACTGGATAGTAAGCATGCATCCTATTGCTCTGGAGGGAAACACCGTCTTTGTTTTCAAGGCTATTTGATATACAAACATCTTTAAAAAGGTAGTCTGAGACAAAGTTCTTGGGCTTGCAAGTTTTATAAAACTATGAAAGGCCTGTGGAGATTGTTACCCAATACCTTTCATTTGCATAAATGCATTCTTAGGAACATGGCCCCAAGGCATCTCACCCCTAACTTCCCTGTCCTCATATTTTTTGATTTGGATGCCATTTTGCTTCCTTAGGGGAAACTCTAGCTGCAGTAAAGGAATACGGATATTGACCAGCCTGAAATTGGAAGAAAATCATATATGTACGGAGCACATTTCTGCAAAAGGTGGTCTAAACTGCCCTGTAGGTATAGTGCTAAACTGAACCAAGTGCCCTTTCCATATGTATTCCTTACTTTGTACATGAAAAGTAATTGCTAAATAAGGGATGGGTCATCTAAGCTTTTATTGAAAGTAGAGTAGCTTTCCCATGAGCCTGCAATGCTTGCTCATAGCCTCAGTGCTTGCGGTTGGAATCATTCTCCTCTCACTTAATTTCCTCTGTGTCTTTACAGTACACTTCATTCCTTCAAGCAGTCTCTGCATTTCTTTTCCTTGGTGACTCTGAGGAATTTGACTGGCAGGATAGTACTATATTTATCTTTCTAATTTTAAAAGCATTTAATTACCAATAATTACCACCAATGTGATTTTTTCCCCTAGTGCACATTAAAAACTTTGAATCCCATTTTCTGTAATAATTTTAGTCAATCTGGAGAGACAGAGAATAATTAATTATCTATAATTTTTTAGACTAGAAATGCTGAAATCATTAGAGTGAAACAGAAACCTTGTTCTAGAAATCTAGAACAAAACTGAAATGAATAAGATTGCGTGAGAATTTCCTAAAAATTGGAAGAGTTATTTAGTACTGTAACAGGGTTAAAAATTCACTATTTGAATCAGTATTTCAGGTCATGTTTCTTAAAGCACTATTTTCTTCCCCTGAAATGTAAGAGTTTTTATTGCTTATGAAGTGTTACCACTGAAGTGGGTCTTATACACAACCGGAAGCTGCAAGAAGGGAGAACTTATGAAGTTTTCCCCCTAGTTGGTCCTTTTCAGGTTTAGTTGATTTTAGGTGGTCTATATTTTTTATTTTTCAGATAAGTCTACCTTCTTATGAACTTCTTTACTGAACTTCTTTCATCAGAATGAGGACACAGAAAAATATAAGATACATATGTGTATTTTTCAATATGCAGTCATGTAAAGCACATGGCTATTGGGCTCAACCATGCTTATATTTGATAAGCTCTGCCTATATGAACTATATGATATGTATTTGTGTTTGCACTGTTTGAAGCAGGTTAAAGGTATTTGACTTCCTTGCTTATTTATATGACTAATTATGGTACACCTTAGCTATTAAAGTAATGGTTTAATAATTATAAGAAATAAATAAGTAATCTTTGTATAGTGCAACCACAAATCAACCTTACTTTTATTTTCAGAGTATCAGGCTCTTGTTCCTCAGGTTCTCCATGAAATTTAGTGCACATCTCGTGAGCCTTTGGATCACTTTCAGAAGATAAAAGGGCTTCCGCTAAGTAGTTAACATGGCCAATAATCTAAGCTTACTTAAATTTTTTTAAATGTTTATTAATTTTTTTAGAGACAAATGCAGAGTGTCAGGGGGGCGGGCAGAGAGAGACACACACACAGAATCTGAAGCAGGCTCTAGGCTCTGAGCTATTAGCACTGAGCCCGACGTGGGGCTCAAACTCACTCATACTCATCAGATAGGAGATGATGACCTGAGCTGAACTGACTGAGCCACCCAGGCACCCCTAAGAATATTTTAAAATAGTAGTTTTCTTCTCCATCTCTCTCCCATCCTCCATTGTGGCCCAGTGTCAAACTGGAAGTTGTGGTTTGGTTTCTTCTTTATTTCTCTGCCATGCATTTTTATGCATTTTTGTGTATCATGCTAACTTGGTTTTGGATTCTTCATGATTAGAGTTCGGGGTTGGGGAGGTGGGAAGAGGTAAGGAGAACAGTAGAGTGTTTCCTTAACTGGTATTTTGGTCATGATCCACAGGCTCCTTCAGAGACAGGACCTACCAGCCTTATAGTGAAAGCTTTGACCTGTGACTTCCTTCACTGGTAGAAATAACTCCATTTTAGCTTGTTGCAGTCTCCTCCCTCAGCCTCCAGGCATTCCATAGGTCTTCTCAAGTCTTTTTTGATGAGCTCTGTGTCTCTGGGAAATTCTTCTCAGCCAGGATCTAAGATGAACCTGTTCCAGTTTAATATCATATTTGGCTCACCCATGTTCCATTGATGTGCCAGTAAAATTTGGGTCCAGTGCAGTACAACACCAAATTGTCTTTTGTTTAACTCTATAACTCCCCAACTAGCTACTCTACTCAGCTATAAATCAGTTTAAGGTGCCTGAAGTACATTCAGATAGAAAAGTTCAGTAGGAAGTTGAATGTGAGGGTTTGTAGTTAAGAAATAAATTTCAGGGGCGCCTGGGTGGCTTAGTCGGTTAAGTGTCCCACTTTCGCTTAGATCATGATCTCACAGTTCGTGGGTTTGAGCCCCGTGTCGGTCTCTGTGCTGACTGCCAGCTCAGAGCCTCAAGCCTGTTTCAGAGTCTGTGACTCCCTCTCTCTCTGACCCTCCCCTGCTCACACTGTCTCTCTCTCTCTCTCTCTCTCTCTCTCCTAGAAATAAATTTTAAAAAAAATTAAAAATTTAAAAAAAAGTAAATTTCAGGTATAATTATAAATTTAAGGATGATCAAGGTGTATTAATTGTTTGAAATTTCAACATATAGAACACATAATATGATAAAATCCTGGGGTCAGGAAATCCTGGGGTCTATAAAATGCAAGAGTGTTCCGAGTAAGTGAATTCCGAAGTGGAGAAGGAATTATGGGGAAAAAATTAGTGTTGGAACAAAAAAATGTCATCATGAAATGCCTGAAAAGAGGGTTTCACAACTCCTGAATAGTTCATGGTGGGAGATGATTTGAGGTTGCATTGCTTTTTCCCCTGGAAATGTTAATAATGCAAGGACATTCAGCTCTAAGATCAACCTAACATAAATGGGTATTTAACAAATTTCTTCTGTTTAAAGCAAATCAGATGAGTGAAATTTGTAATCAAATGATATTATGAGGGTTAATATCTTAGTTCTTTAATTGTCAAGAATTCAAAGATTTGGAAATAAAACATCACAGAAAGTGTATTTGTTTAATCCATTGTATCAGAGGGTATAAAGCAAAAATTTTAAAAGTTAAGATAAAGGTTTTTCAATTAATATCCATGGAGGTCAAATTATTATAGTATGTCCAGAAAATTTTACTACATTGAACCCAAATACACCAGAGGAATATTGTTTTAGTGTTTCTAGAAGTAAATGATAATATCCAAAAGATGACAGACTATTTCTCTGAGTTAAGAATAGTATGGACAAAATGAAGGCATTTAGAAAACACAGGATGATGCTTTTACCTTTTCTTTTGGTTCTCATGGTACATTTTGGTCTGTGACTTGGATAAAGTAGAAGGCATGGTTATCAAATTTGCAGATTATCTAAAGTAACAGAATATCCTGAGACTAGAAAGAAGTGTCAGTGTAACAAGATGACACTATTAAAGATGCACAGAGTCCTATGCTTGGGCCACAATAATTAACTGCAGAAGTAAAGAATAAGAAGATGTAGCTGGATTCAGAAAAAAAAAAAAATAGGGTCTAATGTACCAGAAAGCTTAGTATAAATTCACAGTTTGATTTGACTATTAAAAAGGTAATGGCAGTTATTGGCCACTTTAATATATTACCTAGGTCACTGCTTTTGATGTCTAGCCAATGGCACTGCAATCACATAGAAGGTTTCTTAAGTGTATATTCTAAGAGCCAATAAGTGATTCATTAAAACAGAATCTCTAAGGTAGGGGCCCAGAAATCTGCATTTAAAAAACCTCCCTAGGCAGTTCTTATGCAAATTAAACTTTAATAACCATTGAAATTGACTAAGGGCAATTATGGCACTATTCTGTTTTTATACTATTTTATCACTCTGGGATAATTGTGTTCTATTCTTGTGCTTATAGTTTAAAAGAAATGTGAAATGTAGGCTGCATTCAGGAAAAAGGCATTAGGAAAATGGGGAACTGAATTATGACCATGCGGAATGTATGGAGAGACTGGAACATTTTTGTTTACATGGAAGTGGACTTAAGAAGGGCTGCACAGGGGCGCCTGGGTGGCTTAGTCGGTTAAGCGTCCGACTTTCGCTTAGGTCATGATCTCGCGGTTCGTGGGTTTGAGCCCCGTGTCGGGCTCTGTGCTGACTGCCAGCTCAGAGCCTGGAGCCTGTTTCGGATTCTGTGTCTCCTCTCTCTCTGACTCTCCCCTGCTCGCGCTGCCTCTCTCTCCTAGAAATAAATAAAACATTTAAAAAAAAAAAAAAAGGGCTGCACGGATTTGTTATATAACTGAACGATTAAGTAAATTGTAGTTGTTCATTTGGCTCTTATTCATGAATATCTAATAAATATCCATCTACTCTTAGCAGTTAACAGATATTGTTGTGAAGATCAAATATCGGTATTGGATAATGTTTGTCATATAGTAATAGAAATATTAAGGTATAAAATTGTACAAGTAATTTGACTACAAATAACTAAAGCTAAGATATGCATTAAAGAGTATCAGAAGAAAATACTCCACAGTGATGAATGATTTTGTTTAGATAATGCTATTTTTTGCAAAATATTCTCTATTTTTGAATATTTTCTCACATTGTTATGTCACTTTTCAACATTAGTAGAGATAGGAAACTATCAATTATCTCAGAGAATAAAGTGTACTCCACGTGATAAACAATATCCTAATATTTTGTAATCTAAGCAGAGACAAGAAATGATACTATGAAAGAAACTGGAAGTTCAGTCTGTATTGAGGGAGAACTATTTCTGAATCTTAAAAGACTGTCATAAAATTCAGTTATTATACCATATGTTTTAAGTTTTACTTTCAAAACTTTGTTGAAGCAAATTCAATTAATACTTTTTTTAATTTTTTAATTTTAATTTTAATTTTATTTTATTTTTTTACTCCCTATGCAGTAAGGATGTGCTATTTGCTCTGGATATGTGTATCGCTTCTTGCTACACGAATGTTAGTTTATAAGTCTATGGATTAAAGAAATAGCATTTTAAGTCTTAAGTTGTGTGTTGTAGATATAGGACTACTACTATAGCAAAATGTAACAACTGAAGAAGCACCTCTTTATTATAATAAAGAGAACAGTCCCAGAAAATTGTACGGCTTGCAGTGCCTGGATATTCTCATTATCATTGTGAGCCTGCCTCGGCACAGCCATTCAGCGACTCTGCAGGACTAAAACTATCAGCTTGAGAGAGGGTCGTTCTATCATTCTGGCAGGACCCCACTTAATTTCATTTAGTATTTCTCCTTCTATCTGGGGTCTTAGACATTTCCACTCAGGAAAAACGATGCAGCAGTAAATTTTCACTCTAAAATGATCACTGTTTGTAGTAATATGTTATGTAGTCTCTTTGAATATATGACTGTTGCAACTGGTTCACCTGAAATTTTAAGTTTTTTTTTTTTTTTGTCAATTCAAAATCACTTTGAAAACTGCCACAGAGAAAAAACTACCACAGTTAAATATTTGCTGGTACCAAGGTGAAGCACCACTTTTTTTCCAATAAAATAATGTTTTATTAAAAATTCAGTGTGTTAAGGGGCGCCTGGGTGGCTTAGTCGGTTAAGCGTCCGACTTTCGCTTAGGTCATGATCTTGCGGTTCGTGGGTTCGGGCCCCGCGTTGGGCTCTGTGCTGACTGCCAGCTCAGAGCCTGGAGCCTGTTTCAGTCTGTGACTCCCTCTCTCTCTGACCTCCCCTGCTCACGCTGTCTCTCTCTATCCTAGAAATAAAAAAATAAAAATATTTAAAAAAAAAAATTCAGTGTGTTAAGAGTGCCATTTTTGTAGTGTACCTGGGCAGGATATAACATTTAGGGCGGTAATAACTGCTTTCTCTGTCATAAAAGCAAGTAAGCCCATATGAATACATATTCATCCTATTAAACTCATGTTAACACTACTGTGCAATATCAGAGCTATACTGGTTGTATAATATGATACATGGGGATTTTTCATTCATTCTTTTACCTACTCTCTGGTGTGTGATTTTGATTAGGAGCAAGAAAAATAAGGAAAAATAAAAATAATATTCCTTTTTATCTGCCAGTTTTCATTTGCTAGAGTCTCATTGTATCTTGAGTAATCGTATTTCATCTCACAGTATAGAGTATTATGTCATTTACCACCTTTATATCTTATTAACTACTTTATAAATATAATTATGCATATTTTATACTTAGTAATTTTAAAATGCATTTTTGTTTATTGGTTTTATATTTACTATGTGCCCATTTTGGAATTGAAAATATTTTTTAAATCTCTAAAGTAAAACTTATTTTGGTAAGTAGAATTTGCACTACAGTCATTTCTGTACATTTTGGAGAACATTGGCAATTTTTATGGTCATTGTAACATTCTGGTAAGAATATGATATCATGCCCATTCTTTATTTTAAAAGTCTGTATTACCTATTTATAAGAATTCATATTCTGTAAAAGTCATAACATAAAGAATTCCTTCCAGAGAAACCTCTATTCCTATAACACACTTAAGAAAAAATTCTTGCATATAGAATGATGTGGAACTGTTATCAAGATTGTACTTTTCTTTCTTTATTGGTCATATTTATAGGCAGTTCAGTTTGCATTAAACTATTTTGACTTTAGTTAGAGTGATTAGAATTTCCTTTCCGTGAGGTTTCTAGGATTGAATGTGATTATTTAAATTACTCTACCCCTGTAAAAATAAAGTTGTACTGGACACATGTTAAGAATAGCAAAGTGACAGATTTCTTTTAATGTAGTAGGGGGGGGAGAGAGAGAGAGAGAGAGAGAGAGAGAGAGAGAGAGAGAGAGGGAGAGAGAGAGAGACTTCAGTATAGAGTGGGGCTCAACACCACTGAAACAAAAGAATGGAGTCTTTCTAAATAAGGAAAAGTACTGCAGGATTTGGGGATGGGAGATTTAGTCCATGTGATTAGGCCACCTGTTTTTACTAATTGTCCTTTATGAAAGTTAGGTTCCTACCCTCCCTCAGAGACTAGGAGAAAGAGTCCTGATTTTTCTTCATGATTACATTTCAAAGAAATGGCTCACAGGTCTTTGAAAGACATTTCCTGGATTGTGGAAGTTGTGTCTCAAGAAGGCAGAGAAAGTATTTACAATTGCAAGTTTGCTAAAGTAAATGCTCTAAGGAAAGGGAGGTTAAGAGACCATGGGCAAGTATTAGTTGGAACCAAGAATAGATTGTTTTGGCAGTGTTGAGTTTTCCTAGGCAGGAATTTAAGAGAGTGGGGTTTTCATCCTAGGGTTGTGGCCTTGAGCTATTAGAAAGGATACTAATGCTTGTTTGAATCTCTTAGCATATGGAGTTTGGGGTGTGGATGAAATTCTCTGTGCTGAAATTTGCAGTTTTTATCTGCTAAGGTTAAGGCCTAATTGAGAAGATTGCTCTGAAGAGCCTAACTAATGTTTGGTCAAGTAGTCTTAGTCATCTGGTCCCCTGATCTTGGGAGAGTTGTCCATTAAGTAATGGCTTGTTCCTGTGAATAAAAATTCTGTAAATGTTTTCACTCTTTCAGACTTACAGTTGTAATTTTAACATCTAAATTAAAGATATAAGGTATGAATATTTCTTATCTGTAATATGGGCATTGCAATAAATAATAGCTTTTGTATAATGTTACTATAAAGATGATATAAATCTCTGGCATAATACCTGGTAAGAAATCAGTGTTAGTTTCTATAAATTTTATTAGGTATTCTAATATTAAATAACTATAAGCAGAGACAGAAGGTATCTGATCCATATCCTTACTTTATTTAAAACAGATGACAATGAGAAATTTCAAATTTTTATTTTCATTTTCCTCTATCATTTGCTCTGTATACTTGCTAATCCTAGCCCATTTTCCTTTCTCTGTTATTTCCTCTACGTAAAAGATAGTTACTTGAAAATGTGTCATATTTAAAAGTAAAACATTTATCAGTTAAATATGAATTTTGTTGATTTTTAGAGAATAGGTGAAAATCTCTTTTGCTGTACTTTCCGTCATGAGAGGCTTGAAAAAACATATGTTTAGGAGTATTTCCTATGACTGATATTTCTACCTAATATTCTCCCAAAACTTAGGTCAACCTCCAGGGTTATATTTATATTTTTGCTAATAAGAACTCTGTCAAGAAATATGGTTAAATCACCTGAGAGAGTAGACGTTTGAAAATATATAACCTACATATGAACTAATGTTTATCTTAAATTGTTGTTAAGCAGAATGGTGCTGGGGTAACTCAGTTGGTTGAGTGTCTGACTCTTGATTTCAGCTTAGGTCATGATCCCAGGATCCTGGGATGGAGCCCGCATCAGCCTACATGCTGTACATGGACCCTGGTTGATATTCTTTTTCTCTCTCTCCCTCTGCTCCTCTCCCCTGCTCACACATGCTCTCTTGCTCTCTCTAAGGAAAGGAAAAACTATTGTTGAATACAGTTTAAGAAGACAAAGAAAATTGACAGTGTTCATCTTGTGTTCAGAACAGCTTGATTGCATACAATTTCCAAACTTTGTGTCAAGTGATGTTAGATTTGCAGTTAGTACTCAATTGTAATGATTTTATTTCCTATTTAGAGAAATAATAATGGCAGTAATTATGTTGTTTCCTCTGAAAAAAAGTATAATTGGACAGATTTTTACATGAATTATCTCCTTATATTGTTAGAAAAGTCTTGAGAGGTAAATAGAATATACTTTCTCCCTGAAGAAAACAATAGGATGTACATATGTATGTAAGTTGTACCCTATTTTATTAGCAAACAAGTGGATCTATTTCTCTAAACGTATATAGGTTAAAAGATTTTTTAAAATAGATGTGAAAATTGACAGGAGGGGCTCCTGGATGACTCACTTGGTTGAGCGTCTGACTCTTGATTTTGGCTCAGGTCATGATCTCACAGTTCGTGAGATCCAGCCCTGTGTCAGGCTCCACACTGATGGCTCAGAGCCTGCTTGGGACTCTCTCTCTCCCTTGTTCTCTGCCCCTTCCCCACTCATGTGCTTGTTAATGCTCCTGTCCCTCAAAATAAATAAATAGTTAAAAATAGTTGATAAGAATAATGATTAGAAAAATAAGGTGAAAGTAGTGATGAGTTAATACATAAATGATAAGCCCTAAGGTCCTATAAACTTTATTTCAGTTGGCCTATATGTGTTTAATCGATATATAATTGGTATATCAGAGACTACCTTATCTAAAATATTTTCCTAAATTCAGAAAATATCTAAACTGAGAAAATTCCTCATGTCCCCTGACTTTGACCTCTTGAGCCAAATATGTGTTTTTATGCAGTTTTGGTTATTTTCACTTTTGAAAGAGGAAATGTTAATACATAGCTAAATTTTAATTTTTGTTCTGAAAGTGGAAGTTTTAATGTAGTGTGTTTTTTCTAAAATCCAAGAAACAAGAGATGGCATAAACCATTTCCTGGAACAAATTTAGATTCACAGAGGTTGTTTTCAAGTTACCGAAAATAACATAAATAAAAACAATCGTGGTTGAAGTATCTGTAAAAAGAACAAGCTTGCTTTGCTTTCCATTTTGCCATATCCTGGGTCATGAAGACAAAATGAATGCGTCTTGTAATGTCTACACTGTTTGAAAACTATGCTCTGGTTCAAATATCTAAACTTTGACCACGTTTGTCTGCTTTGTAACTCGATTAAAGTAGAAAGAGCAATGATCATTTTTTATTTTCCTGTACTCTGTCGTGTTTCATTACATTTGGGTAATGCTTGTTGAGAAATGCCACTGAATAGTTCAGTGGATAAGTCTGTGATCCCAGTATCTTTCTTTCTTATTTCCGATCTAGTTTCTTAAGAGAACATTATATCCATGTTCAACTAACATGGAATATCCTGGAGTCATATGAGTGCTTATCTAAGGAAGTATGCTATCATCATATTTGCCATTATTTCAGCACTTCGGCATTTCTACTTATATTTACAATTATGTTTATATTTATATCTGTGTTTATATTTACACATACATACACCTTTGACAGAAACTGAAATCAAATAATGGACATAGGAAGACAACAGTTCATGCCAAAAAGAGTAGTAAACCACCAACATATTATGTTACAGATGAGTAGAGATGTTAATATTAAGGCACAACATTCTGTCAACACCTGGACAGTATAATTTTTAAAAACCATTAAAACAGTTTAAGAATGCAAAGCGTGAATGCTCTAAATACATACATATTTGTAAATATTGATCTAGCCCATCCATTTTCAGCTGATTTAAAATCACATTTCCGTGCTTTGAAAATGCAAGGGAGACATTTACTTGCCTTTCAGGGAACTTTTAAGCTTTTTATTAGTTTACATATACAAAATAAGTGTCTATGTAACATAAGTGGTAGTGATATATTTTGCAAGATGAGATAGGATATGAGCAGAATCATGAAAATAAGATTGAGGTTAGAAATCTTGTGCCTTGATTCTGCTATATCATTGGTGAAAATGGGGCAAACAGGGTAATGGATAGTTTTCCAAATCCCTGATCAAGTAGCTCTCTCAGAACTGGTGAAGAGACTTCCACCAGACTCCGTCAATTCAAACCCTTGAGTTAAAAACCTAAAATGAATCCAGCACTGAGTAACAGAGCTTTAGAGAACAGTGCCCAGCACAAAGAGCAAAAATCCATTGATTTTTTTTTAAACCATTTTCAACTACTTAGAGATTTAAAAGTCTTGGCTAAGCTTTCTCCAGTAGTACTTCTCAAAGTGTGGGAGAAGAATACTTTAAAAATGCTAATGGAGGGGCGCCTGAGTGGCTCAGTCGGTTAAGCATCCAACTTCGGCTCAGGTCATGGTCTCACGGTTTGAGGGTTTGAGCCCTGCATTGAGCTCTGTGCTGACAGCCAGCCTAGAGCCTGGAGCCTGCTTTAGATTCTGTGGCTCCCTCTCTTCCTGACCCTCCCCCCCCTCCCCCCCGGCTCACACTGTCTCTCTCTCTCTCAGAAATAAATAAAACATTAAAAAAAATTTAATGCTAAAGGATCTACAGATGGAGTGAAATGTTTACAGTAGTCATCTCACATTAGACATCCAGATATTTTCTGGTCGACTTCCTGCTTCAGAAGAAAGTAATAATCATCATTCCCTTCACCATTTTACAGATGAGAACATTGAGGCTCTGAAATATCAAATAATTTAAGAAAGTTACACAGTGAGAAAGAAATGGAGCTAGTAGTAAAACCTGATCCTTTTACCTTCTAATCAAGACTCTTCCCCGGCTACCATGTTGTTGGAATGCCTGAAAGGTGTTTTATTTTTGTATTTTTGTCATTGCTTTGATCTAAGATGCATTGGGTCAAGGTAACCATAGTAACCATGACACCTATTCTGTGTTAGTCTCTCCAGTGTCTTTGCAGATATATATTCCCTTTTATGCCCATGCTCACATTCTGTTTTCCCTCTTTAGTTCAACATAATCATTGTTTTTGAAGGTTTATCTTTTTATTTTAATGGTGTTCTTTCAAAATGGGAATTGTTGTTTGTTTGTGAAGTATCATTTCTGTAAAATACTTGCTGTTAATGTTTGATTTTTCTTTTTTTTCACTAAGCACTATTACTTTTAGACTCTTCTGTGTTGCTAAGTGTACATCTACTCTATACCTTCTAACTATTGTGTGTATGTACTGAACTTTTATAAGATTTAAGAAAAGTGTATTTCCACTTTTTTTTTCATCAGGCAACCCCTTGGCTAGGTACTCTCGCACAGGCATAATATATAATTATATATGTCCATATCTGCAATGAGGGTCAGGATTGTGTATCCAGCACATTTTACCCCTTTCTCATTGACAGATATCTGATTGTTTCCCACTCTCAGCATTACAAATCACACTGTAATAAATACCCTGGTATATATGTCTTATGGACCTGTGTGAAAATTTCCCTGGGATAAATGCCAGTTGTAGAATTGCTGTGTCAAAGGGGATGTATATACTTAATTCAACTAAGTGGTAACAGATGGCTAGGCAGATTGCTGCTGCTGTCTACACTACCTCCAGCAGAGCACCAAGGTATGTCACCATATCCGTGTGATTCTTTTAATATTTCATGTATCCTTGCCTTGTCTACCCAGTTGTACTAAAGGAAGGGACCATGCTTCATACTTTTTAAATGGCCCAGATTTGAAATCCTAGGAATTATCACACTAGCAGCGAGTGTACTTTAATCCTATCAGGTGAAAATAAGCCAACATTCAAACTGGTTCCACTTACTTGGATGTCTTGTTGTATACAATTGGTATTTAGTTAATGCTTTAGAGTTAAGCAATGTTCTCCATCAGATCCAAAGTAGGCTTGTTTTACTTTGGTTTGCTTTTAGCTCTGATATGTTTCCTTTATTCTGTCCACTAAATATAATGATTTAAATTACACATTACTTGTTTTTGTAACTAAGACACAGAATTAAAATGATGAAAATAAATAAAATGCTTCTAAATTTGTTTGTTATGAATGTCATGGATCATGTGGAATTCCTACTGCAGTTTGGGAAGTTACTGTAATAGAATTGGTGGTTCTTTTATAGTATTTGATTTCACTATGAGCTCACAGGTCTGACTTTTTTAATGTTTATTTATTTTTGAGAGAGAGAGAGAGAGAGCGAGCGCAAGCTGGGGAGAGGCAGAGAGAGAGAGAGCGAGAGAGCGTGAGCAAGGTAAGGGCAGAGAGAAAGGGAGACAGAATCCCAAGCAGGCTCCACTGTCAGTGCAGAGTGAAATGCAGGGCTCAAACTGATGAACCATGAGATCATAACCCGAGCTTAACCAACTGAGCCACCCAGGCACTCCTCAGAGGTCTTTTATGGGAAAGAGAGCTTCCTATTGATCTGATAATATTTTAGATATTTGTTGTGGGAGGGATATTCAAAGTGCATCATTTAAATGCGTTTTTATTCTTTTCTGAAATAAGCCAGTTAGAGAAAGACAAATACTGTATCATTTGATTCATTTGAAGAATTAAACCAAACAAGCAACGACATGAAAAAAAAAAGAGGGGAATGAAGAAACAGATAATTTTAACTATTCATAACAAAGTAATGGTTAGAGGAGAGGTGGGTGGAGGGATGGGGATTAAGGAGGACACTTGTGATGAGCACTGGGTGATGTACGAAAGTGTTGAATCACTAAATTCTACACCTGAAACTAATATTATACTGTATGTTTACTTCAATTTAAATAAAAACTTTTTAAAATGTGCTTTTAGATATTGTGATCTGTTCATTTAATTTACTCTTTAATTATTTGCCTTCCTTATAAACTAAGCAACAGTGATCTAACTTCAGGCAGTTGCACAGAAGTATGTATTTCATTATGTTATCATAAAGAGGGTAATGTTGATGAGTGACCCTGTGTTGTTGGGATTGTCTTTTCTCCAAGGCCAGATGACAAAATTTTATTCCACTCATGGCTTCAGAGCTGTGCGTTCTTTGTTCTTTACAATAATTCTGGGTAAATAGCAGGAACTCAGTAAATACCAACTGACTAATTAAAAAAAAAAAACTTCTACTATTCTTTGAATTTATATAGAAACTGTTTTTTTCCCAGCTCTTTATGGAAACCAGATAGTCACTGAATGCTTTGCCACATCTCAGCCTTGCACTTGTATGTGTGCACTCTGCTTTTATGCCATCTGTTGTCTTGTTTTCCTTGTTCAGCTGTTTATATTGGTGAAGAATGTAAACTGAGAGCAATAGATTAGTTGTATTCCATCTATAACAGTTTTTCTATTTCTGATGCCTCGCGCACACACACACGCACACTCAGACACATAAATCCTTAATGAATGAATGTTGCATTTTATTCTCTTTTAAATATGTGTAACTAATTTTAGTAGCTGTTTGGGATGGAGATGAATACAGGGCTGAGGTAAAGACAAAAATTGAGCAAAACAGCAATAAATTGTTTAGAGTAATCATTTCTTCCCAAATTATTCGTTCAGTGCTATAGACATAAATCTTTCTGTGTTCCAGAGAATCTATGGCATTCTATTTGCTAGTGCTCTTGCTTAAATGTGGCCCTAAGTGTGCTTAAAAATATGAGCATAAAATTTATTAAAAATTTAAGGGCATTTTTTTTACCCTAGTAATAATTTTGTTGACAACAGGGGCAAAGTAAGATATAAGCTGACCCCTCTCACAGGACACATCAGGAAGAGTGGTTTTTAAATTTCCTACTACCACGGTGAAATGAGGGATCACAAAGGCCCATACATGAGGCAGAAACCTCGGAAGTCACCTGAAAAAACGGCCCAGGTGGTAAGGAAAAATGTATAACCAGAAGGAGTAAAGCCTATATGATGCTGAACTGAGGAGCGAAATGATTCAGAGGCAAGGAGTGTGCAGAGTAGAGATGGAACACCTAATCGATCTGAGGCTTAATCTCAGCAAGCAAATATTGAGAATTTTAATATGAAATCTTAGAGGAAATGACTCATTACAATAATGATGGGTGTTGTTACGGACTTCCTGGTTTGCCTGATCTCTGTGTATTGGCGTGCTGTGCATTCATCCCTCATGCCTTGGGTCTTTCTGCTCTTCTCTGTGCTGACACTTGTATTCTCAGAAAATCCCTTGACCTTAAATAAAACAACCATATGATGATGATCCTTGAAATTTACAGCTGTAGCCCAAACCTTTTTAGTTAATTTCAGACTTGGATATCCAATATCTTATTCAGCCTCTCAAACCTGAAGGAGGTAACAACTAATTCTTAACAGAAAAGAACTTCATCCTGTACTTCCTCAGGCTGAACACTTTGGTGCTAGTTATCCTGACTTCTGTCCTTTTTTCTTTTCTTTTTTTTTTTTTTTTTGGTCCTCTTTTTCATCCCACCTCTTATCAGTCAGCTCGAACATTGAAATGTATACAGAATTAGACCATTTCTAATCACCTAATTACTCATCTTCATCACTTTATTATCTTGTGCCAGAGAACGCACTCGCCTCCCAAGTTATCTGAAAATCAGTGCTCCCTGCCCATGTATCTAGATGTCTAGCCTTTGTACAGAAGCCAGGGCATTTCTTGTAAAGCAAAGACTGGAACGTGTCATTGTTCAGTGCCCAGCCTTGCAATGAATGGCTCCTATTTCACTCACAGAAAACTAGAGATCTTACCTCATCCATTATTTTCATCTGTTCTCTCTCTTCTGGAAGCTCTTCTTCCAGATACCCCAAAATTAAGTCCTTTACCTTAAGTCTTTGGTTGAATGTTTCCTTCTAGATGAAGCAGATTTAATCCCTCTCCACCACAGCATGTCCCCAGCCCCGCTATAATTTTCTTTGGTCTCTATCATTTATCATCCTCTCATATCCACTGCATTGATTTCTTTTAATGTTTATATTACATTCCTCCAGTGGGAATAGAGCTCCATAAGGGCAGTAATTATTATAATTTTTTATAGATACTTCCCAAATACCTAGAACAGTATTTGTTAGATATTGAATAAATACTTGTGGTATGAATAGATGAAGAGAAAAACCCAGTGACCTCAGGTAAATAAATTTCCTTCCTTGCACCTCAAGTTGCACAAATTGCAGGGATTAATTAAAATGGTTTCTACATGTCTGCCAATTACAAATGTGAGCATCTTGTGTGGATGAGGATTCAGAAATCAAAAAGTAAGACAACAATGAGACATAGGCTATATTTGACCATGGCTTGATATTTCATTGTTATAAAAATTATTAATATCATTTTATAATAAGTATATTTTGGTAAATTTTTAAAGAGCATATCTTTTTGAGATGGAAAATGAATTATTTAGAGATGAACTCATCTGAGATCAGGGATTAACTTTAAAATGCTCTAGGAAAATAAGTTAAAATAAATAAGTCAAACTGAATTAGCAAAATATTTTTGATTATTGGTGTGGGGTCATAGGCACATGGGGTTAAGAATACTATGCTCTCCAATTTTGTGTATATTTGAATTTTTCATAACAAAGTTTAAAAATAGTTGCTCTCTGAAGTCCCTCTCCACTCAAAATATTTTTATTGCATCTATAATTTTATAAGTAGATTAGTTTATATCATAGATGTTAAAAGGTCCATTGGTATCTCCAAGACAAATAAAAATCATTCCACAATAATATAAAAACCATAAAGGAAGACATAAAGATGGAAAATCCAGTATAATATCATTTATAAACCAAACTTAGCTTTCAATTCTAAGACATATTATTTTTCAGAGTGCCTGGGAGGCTCAGTCGGTTCGAACTGTTGTTATTGGCTCAGGTCATGATCTTATTGTTTGTGGGATCAAGCCTCATGTCAGACTTTGAGCTGACAGCATGGAGCCAGCTTGGGATTCATTCTCTCCCTTTCTCTCTGCTCTTCCCCTCCAAAATAAATAAATAAACTTGAAAAAATAAAAAAAATAAATAAATAAATAATTTTTTGAAACTGTGGTCTAGTCAAAAAAATTTTAACCAAATTCCCATTCATTGTGAATAATTAATACAAATAATTGAGTAAATGATGTCTGTCTATTTAATCATTGTATAAATGGGTATCCTATAGCTCCATTAGAAGAATGGAGCATAATTGCTAGGAATTTACCCAAGGGATACAGAAATGCTGATGCATAGGCGCACATGTACCCCGATGTTCATAGCAGCACTCTCCACAATAGCTAAAACATGGAAAGAGCCTAAGTGTCCATCAACAGATGAATGGATCAAGAAGATGTGGTTTATCTATACCATGGAATACTACATGGTAATGAGAAACAATGAAATCTGGCCATGTGTAGCAACATGGATGGACCTTGAGGGTGTTATGCTGAGCGAAATAAGTCAGGCAGAGAAGGACAAATATCACATGTTTGCACGTATAGGAGGATTAGGAGGAACTTGACGGAGGAACAAGGGGGAGAAGAAGGGCGGAAATGGTGGGGGAAAGGGAGAGAGGCAAACCATGAGAGACTCTTGAACGCTGACAAAAACTGAGGACTGATGGATGTGATCCCTCCATGGGATGGGCATGGAGGAGGACACTTGTGGGGATGAGCACTGAGTGTTATGTGGAAACTAATTTGATAATAAACTATTTGTAAAAAAAAAAAACAAAAAAAACCTCAGGAAAATAAAAAAAAAAGAAGAATGGAGCATAAAATTTTTCTAAAGAAATAATATTACAAAAGATATTTAATAGCAATAACTATGCAATTTGAGCAGCAAACTAGCTTTTTAAACTGTCTATTACGAAATGTATCATTAATAATATAAATACTGAAGACTCAAGATATTCTAAAGAAGTGTTATTTATTTTCCATATGTATATATATATATAGATCTGTATAGACATAAATTGTGTATACAGATAGATTAGATGGAAATTGTGTAATAAATAATGTATAGGTATGTAATTGTGTAATCAAGTGATGAAAAACCATTAGATGAATAGGTTCTGAATCATGAGTCATTTTGATGATAAAACAGAGGAGAAAGAGGTGAGATCATGGATATAACTTTTTAAAAAATGGTCTCATCCCATAAAATACAGAGAAGCAAAACATTGTAAATAGGAGTTAGGTGAAGAAAAAAACAATTTGGGTTTGGTATAAGGGCAAAATGTTCTTACTGATCTTTGAACATCTAAGGAAAATGATAAGGGGGAAAAAACACATAGTTGAGTAGTTTTGCCACTATTCCATAAGGATGCTTCCTCTTGATATGAAAAAAAAAAAACTTTCTGATAATGGAAGAGCAAAATTAAATCCTAAAAATTATGGAAATGATGAACAGCTTTTTAGTTTTTATATTGCTATTTTTGTTTCCTGATTTCAAACATTTTTGTTTTTGCTAGTTTGTTTTTTACTAATGTTTTGTAAATTGTTATGTGGGTTTTTTTTTCTATATAATCTTCTGAAAATTTTTGGAGCCTTGTCTTCTCTCTTCTCACCCTGGACCACACTAAAAGCTATCCCCTGGTCCCTTATTTCATCGTCAAGAATGGACTAAATCCCACATTCTCATCTATGCTCAACTAGAGAGGGATACTTCATCCTTAAATATGAATTCTCCTGACCAATACTTTGTGCATTTTTCTTAGTGTTTTCTTAAGCAGTATTTTTCAAACTTTTTTTTCTATCTTGATGCATTTACTCCACTGTTACATATGTAAATGGTGTCCCCTGGAGTTGTGCAGCACTTAGCTCACATGCTCTCACACAACACCTGCAACTCAAACATAAGTTGCCTGCACCACCACTTACTCTTAATACCTTCTCAGGGAAGAACTGCAACCTCAAGAGGATGGGGATAAGTAACGGGACTCCAAAGGAGATGACTAAGCAAACATGAGGTTGGCTTGTCACAATTCTGTAGGTGCTGAAAGTGGGCAGTGTGATTCAGTATGTTAGAACATGACTGTTTAATATTCACCGTGCAGCAAATAGCAGGAGCATCAGCATGGTTACACTAGTTACTCTGTCCCAGCTACCATGATGTGACCTAATAGGCCAAGATGGTGACTACACACCCATTGGATTACACTGCAGCTGAGGAAACTAGGGCCAAGGCTCAGAACCTTTGTAGCAAACAGGATAGTCCCCTCCCCTGAGGAATAAGCAGTCCCTTGGTAGTCGTGTTCCAGTCACTTTCAAGTGATTAATTGCCTACGCAGGGGATAGTTATGCCTTGGAATTTGCCACACTGAACAAGGACTTGTATGGATGGATGTTGACCATGTAGACTTCCCTTTCCAACAAATCTGTAATACACTATGGTATTGTTTAATTTATTCAATTTTCATAAAATACCGGTGAACACCAAATCAGTTGATTTTATCACCCACTAATAGATATAATTCACAGCTTGAAAATCACTGTACATGTACCTAGTACATGTACCTAGTAAATGCCTTGCTGATTCTGATTAAACAAGCCATTATTAAACACCAAATATTTGTAAGATAATGTGTTCAGTGCTCAAAAAGCAGTGTGTTATAGCAGAAGGCACATGTGCTTTATACCAACAGTACTTTGAGTTCCCATTTTGCTACTTATTTAGTCATTGTTTAGTACTCTTTTATTACCTTATTTTTTTTCTTGTGAAGGTAGAATATGATACTCTAGGTAAAGTGCCTTATAAAAATGCCTGGTAGGTGTCAGGCATTTGTCTTAAATGATCTGACTTTCATGGATTTCTTTGCAGTGAAAAATTATACCTAAGTTAAAGAAGGAATTATTGAAGAGCTACTCTGAGAGACTGCATGAAAATTGAAATTATTGACAGAACTCTTGAACTTAGAAAACACAAATCATGTATAGTCAGAATTTACTCATTTTTCATACACAGACACACAAACACACACAAACACTTGTATTATGCACTAGCCAGTTAATGGAATGTAAAATAGAGTTGAAGCCCAGTGAAGCAAAAATCAAAGGAAGCCAAACAAAACAACTTAGAGAATTTTAAAAATAAACTTGTGTCACCTTTTATCCTGCATGCAGCTTTGAATATTTACATGATTAAATACTACTTACTCTTCAATAATTTTATAGTTTAGGTGTTTAAAGACAAAGTCAAAATATTATAGTTGCTTTTCTTTGTACACAAATGAATCTCATTTGTCTCCTCTACCAGTAGAGCACCATGAGAAAGTGAAATAAATATGCATTTTGCTTTATAATTCAGGATCACACTAGATTGTACATGGAAGGAACTATTATCCAATAAAATCCTTTTAGTATTGTAAATTTGTATGTGAATATTAACCGGGATACATCTGGCTATAATTTTTATTTTGTATTGTTTGCCTTAAACAGTGCACTGTCTTAATTATCATTTATAAATGATTATGCTAGCTTGTTTCACTAGTCTTTGGAAAAACATGGGAGCTTAAGATATTTAAAGAAAATAGTGATTTCTCACATCTTCTAGGTAAGGCATATCCAAGCATGACAAAATAAAACCCTTCTTTCTATTAAATCTTGTTGAGATACACTCTAAGCATTATTTGGATGTTACTGTGCACCAGGATTTAAGCAATGAAGTGCTGCTGCTATATTCAGTGTGTTTGTGGTCTTAAGTATTAAAAACCCAGAAACATAAAGCTAAGATGGTGACTACTACCTAATGATAAAGTGAAGCTCTTTATAAAAATAGTTGAGACCAAAAAAAATTCATTATTAAAATAAAGCAATTACATACAACTCTGTATTCACTTTTTAAACTTAGAAACAGGGTTGATGTCAAACAAGGCAAAGAATATTGAAAAATGTTAAGGAAAAAATATGATTTAGCGTTAGAAGTCGTGCTAATGGTAACAAACTATAAAATTTTAACATTCCTGCACTTTAGTCACTTAAAAATAAATCATTTAGTGACAAAAGTACATATTTTAGCAATCTGAGATTTCATATGGGAGAAATATTGATTTGACATTCCATCTGTATGTCACCTCACATACTTCTAATATTTCTGAGTAGACATGAAATCATTTTGAACCTATTAAAATGGACGTGGGTGACAGTTGATTATATGAAATGCAGTCTTTAAGTCAGCCTGTGACAATTTATAATTGCCTGTTGCATGATACATTTTCAGTGGAAACTAAGTCCTAAAGCATATCAGAGTCAGAACATATATTAGAAATGATTTAGCCCGTATCCCTTGACTAATAGATGAGAAAGCTGGGAAATGGTGAAATTGGCAAAGTCTCCCAACTAACTATGGAGAGATCCAAGATCTAGATAAAGCATTTATTTGCCTATGCAAGTAAACATTATTTAAATCACTGGTTTTTTTTTTTATTTACTCATAGATCGTGTGAATATTCTCCAAATATTTTCAAACACCTGTAATGCGCCAGGTCCTCTGCTAGGCCCTGGAGATAAAAATAGAAAAGACAAGAGTCTGGCACTTAGATTGTGATTTGGTAAGGGAGAGAATTACTAATAGAAAGAAGCAGAAGAAGATGTTATTATAGTAGAGCGTGATAACAGTTATACTAAAAGTCATCTCAGGGTCCTAGGATTGTCCTCAGCACCTTTGATTGATTGGTAGACCAGTTAGAGGTCTCATTTGTATTGCATTTTGAATTGTGTCCCTTCTTAACTGCACTGTTGCCTCTTAAAAGATCTTCCCACTTTCATTTTGACCTTCCTCCAGATCTGTCCTCAACCTGGCTGCCCGGGTGGTCTTTCTACAACCTGAAATCTGATCAGAGCTTACATATGAAGTTTCAGTAGCTTGTCATCTCTTCAAAATGACATTCAAATTTATTATCTTATCTTGAGACCTTTTGTGATCTGGCCTCAGCCGATCTCTCCATGCCTTACTTCCTCCTGCTCTTCCGGAAAAATACTTTGGTTCAGCAGCATACCACTACTTGCTGTTACCTATCGGCATGGTGGTCAAAGGTGGGAGCAGTCTAGCCTGAAGGCCACCATTAACTTAGTGAAGTTGGAAGCAAAGTAATCTTTAGAAAATAAGAGGAAAAGTGATAGTGTAGGAGGCCTGTGGGAGAAGTGAAAATTGACAATAATGATGGAGATGATAGGGAGATGAGATTGCCTGTCAGTCATTCATTGATAAGATACAGTTACTGTGAAGAGTTTTTGCCTTTCTTTAATTCTTTATGGTTTGGCCTTGTTTTAGCTTGAAAATTTGAATCAGAGCATTTTTCTTAATATGGTAAATTGCTTTTTCTCATCCGCCACTAGGGTCCTAGAGATCAAATTATTAAATTGGTTGTAAGAAAGGGGGCCTCATTTTATTAAAAACTCAACTTTGTTCAGTTCAACCATTGCAGCATAAAAGGAGAATTGAGGTAGTTCTGTGGAACATTAAAATTTAGGAAGGATTATTTTTATTCTTGGTGGTTTCTTTTTCTGCTTTAATTGTGTGTGAAGGAACTTTCAAACAACATATTTTTAAAAGAGACTATAGTAAATTTGATGATGGCTCTAGTCCTGTGTAATTTGACAACTGACTTAATTAAAAGATACGTTTGAAACTTAACCTGCAACTGCCCACATGGTTGAAACTTAAACACTATTGGATCTTCAAGAGAGTTATTTTATTTTTTGTCTTTTGATATATTTTGCCATTCATGTAGTCATTGGACTTTGACTATAATTCTCTGCGATTAAAAACCTGCCTGAGGTGAAAGATATTTACATGTCCAGCCCATACAAATAGCTTTAAAAATTGCACAATATGTTCATCAGTTTTTGGAGACTCTTATCTTTACCTTATCCTCTAAAGAATGGTAGGTGTGATTCAAGTTGGTCACACAATGGAGTCTGGGAACTGATTGTCGCTCTGTGCAAATTGTAAATGTCAGATCACAGTTTAATTGTGGTGAAAATATGTGGTAGCTCATTCTGAGCATTAAACAGCTGTGCAAATATTGACAGAGGGAAAAGAATCTAACATGATATAACTGATACTTGGATGTTCTGAGGTTCTTGTTTTAAAAAAACTCATGAGTTAAAATCCTATGTAGGAAAAATAAAGGTTAAAATGCAGCATTTAATGCAGGGTTTCTCAGCCCTGGGCACCCATAGTCACTGAGGGAGCTTGTTCTGTTTTTATTTTAATTTTTCAGGTTTTATTTATTTAAGTAATTCTACACCCACTCAATGTGAGGCTTGAACTCACAGCCCTGAAATCAAGAGCCGTACATTTTTATGATTGACCCAGTCAGGTGACCCAACTTAGAGAGCTTTGAAAATAAACCCACATTAGGCCCCACTGCCAGGTATCCTGCACCAGTTGGTGTGGGCTGATGCCTAGGCATTAGTATGGCTTTTTATTTTTTATTTTGATTTTTTTAATCATTTGCTGTATTAATTAATTAATTAATTAAAAATTTTAGTTAGTTACTATACAGTGCAAAATTGGTTGCAGAAGTAGAATTCAGTGATTCATCCATCACTTACTTAGAACACCCGGTGCTAATCACAAGTGCCCTCCTTAGTAATACCCATCACCCATCTAGTATCACTTTTTAAACAGGGTCCATGTCTAATTGTACTGTTCAACTTGAGTTGAGAATCACTGACGTGGATGAACATGAAAGTCATAAATTTCATTTGTAAAAAATAAGGTAGCAAATTTATCCAATTTTACCAGAGTTTTATCTTGCATAATCATCATGCAGTGACATAGTTAACACAAATTAAGTTGGCTGACTGTAGTTTTATGATTAAAGTAGCCAAACAGATCTTCCAAAGATAAATGAAATAAAGGCAAAACCTACTTGACTCAGACTACTAATGCCCAGGAGAATGAATCATCCTGACAGTGCATTTTTATCTATCTTGTGAAGGCCTCATAAATAAGACATGGCTGAAAGCATGTAGGAGGAACATTTATCTTGAAAACTCAAAATCCCTTTAGCAAGAGATTATGTATTACATATGTTATGGTCATTATGCCAAAAGAGTAATATACATTCATACACGCAAATACATGTACATGTACCATACTTCTTTCTCTGAGCTATAAAATATACATTATAAAAGCTGCACATGTATATGTATTCCCAAATAAATCTAAGTACAAGCACACGCAAAGGAACACTGTTGCTTTAAATAGTCTTTTACCATTTTAGTATAGTTCTGTCATTTACCATTTTCACCCAGAACAAGACATATTTCCAATAGAGAATTCACCTGCAAGGCTTCAGTTTTGCCACTGTTCAGAGTATATGAAAAAATGTGCCATCCAAACACACACATTAAACTAGCACTCATTATAGGCCATAAGCCTTAATGCAAATCTTATGTATGCCCCAATTTTATGAGCCTTAGCATTCTCTGGTAAAATTGTGATACTCTACCTGCTTCAGCAGATTCTTGGGAAGATTAAGGATTGTAAGATCAGTGAAGGCAGGATGTTATAACTGTTTTGTTCTCTGATCCCAAACCTCTAGACTAGTGCGTGGTGCCTAAGTGGTACTCAGTCAATATGTGTTCAGTGAGTAAAGGAAACATTAGTACACACATTTGACCATGTAGTGTCTGGTAGATACAGGGTTGTGCACCCTCGGTGTTGTGTTCTTCCTTAATAGTGTGACGGGTTGGTCCTTACATATTTTCTTTAAAGCACTCACTTATTTTTAAAATTGAAAACAAGTAACAGAAATAGAGCCCAGACGGGGTGCCTGGGTGCCTCAGTTAGTTAAGTGTCGACTTTAGCTCAGGTCATGATCTCACTGCTCGTGGGTTCGAGCCCCGCATGGGGCTCTGTGCTGACAGCTAGCTCAGAACCTGGAAGCCTGCTTCAGATTCTGTGTCTCCCTCTCTCTGCCCCTCCCTCCCTCATGCTCTGTCTCCCTCCAAAATAAATAAAAACATTAAAACATTGAAGTCATAATAACACTTTATTTTAAAAAAGAAAGAAAAAAGAAATAGAGCCCAAACTATTTCAGAGTATACTAAAAAAGAAACTTCATTAAAGATAGAACAAAATAATCAGGTACTTGAAATATAAATGACTTTTACTGTTATGTTGTTAAACTAGCTGGTGTTTGCTTGATATGTCCATATTGGTTTTATTTGTATTTGTGCCCCTATTAAGTTCCAGAAGGGAGTAATCACTGTTAAGGCTTAGAGAACTTTTCAGCCATTACTGGAGATTGGAAATACCTCGCAGTCTTGTTAAAATGAAGATTTGGATGGTAGGGGGCAGGGGTGGAGGGTGGTGGTGCTGAGAGTCTTAGAAAAAAATGCACCAGAACCAGTTAAATAGTCAAAGACTTTATTCAAAACTATTGCAACTGGGGAGAGAGATTGAACTCAACTTGACTGAAACAGAAGGTGGGAGGATTTTTAAACGCCCTGGTGAACTCACAGAGAAGTACTGGAGGGCATTGGGGGAGAGAAGTCAGCTAATGTGATTAGGCCCTTTGTCCCTTATCAAAGTTAAGCCTCTACCCTCCCACAGAGACTAGTAGAGAGCGGGACCTATGTGTTTTGATGATTATATTTTGGCTTCCAGGTCCTTGTAAAAAGACATTCCTGGGTTTTAGAAGATTTACATCTCAAATGGGGCAGAGAGAAAGAATTTACAAGTTTTCTGAAGTAAATGCCCTAAGGAGCAGGAGGTCAGGACTCTAAAATTTAATCAAGTTGAGGGGAACATTACAGCAGTCTTGGTCAGTCTGCATTTCTCATATGCTCAAAGATGGTGTCAGTGCTGCTGGTCTGTAAACCACATTGAAGTAGCACAGGTGTGCCCTACTGCATTGATAATGGGAAATAGTATTGATGATTTATTGTAACTTATTTTTTTAGTTTCTAGAGTGTGTATATAAGTGTAGGTTTGAAATGGTCAATACCATCGCCTGTGTAGATGACCTACTAGAAATGCTGAGAGTCTGTCCCCATGACATGAAATTTGGAACAGGTCAGGTCCCAGGGTCTAGAACACATTTGACATTCACCTCATTTCAGTGTAAGTAAACTAGTGTCATAATGAAGTTCCCATGTTATGTTTTGTTTTAATTACTTTCTTTAGGCCCCTAGCAAATAGGTCACATCATCCATTTTTAACAGATTGAAAGGACTGTAGCCAGTTTTGGTCAGTGACAATGCAAAAATGCAATTCAATTCTACAAACAGTTATTACCTGATAAAGTCAATTTCTTAAATAATTTTCTAAACTAGAGTGGATATGCCAAAACTGTAGAAAATCATTAGAGATAGAATAAGAAAATACCGTGGGGATATTTTTAAAATTGAATTCTCCAAAGTACATTATTATAAACTAATTTTCCTAATTGCATGAGAATGGAAGATTACTTTTTTAATGTGAGTCAAAGGATTTTCAAGACATTTGAGTCACCTGCGTGGACATTGGCTTTTATTCTATTCATTGTGATGTGGTAATTTAAAGTGTTCTTATTAGGATTAATCAACATTCTAAAATGCAATTCATTAACATATTTTCCATATAAAATAGTGAGGTCTGAAATGCCCTCAAAAAACAAGCTTTCAATTGCTAAAATTAAAAGTTTATAATGATAACCCAATCCAAAGGTCAAAAAACACAATTAATTAAAGCTAAAGAAAACAAATCAATGAATTAATAGGATTAAGAAAGCTTTGCCTTCTTTTCATAAAAAAAGCTTTAGGCCCAAAATGTGACTTTTTTTTTTTAAAGACTTGCTTTACATGAATGGAGTTTTTAATCCGCTCAAAGCTTAATCCAAGTTTAAGGATTCAAACAAAAAATCCCTAACATTTTAATTTGCACTTATGAGGGGTTCAATCAGACTAAGACGTTTAATATGGCAACCTCCTTTTTAACAGAGAGCTGCCACTTCAGTTTGCGTTGGTTAATAAAATGGAAGAGTTCCAGTGATTTTGAATGCAAAATGATAATCAATCAAGTGAATTCCGTTTTTCCATTGATTTTCATTGTAGAATTATAGATTTTCTTTTCTGTACAGCAAACAGCACTTTCTGGGATGTATAATTCAAGTTGAAAATTTAATAAGAGAGAACTTGTGGTGCAGAACATTGCCGAGACCTTCATCCATTTGCAGCACTTTTCATCATTTCCTCCTAATCCCTTAGTTTGCTGCTCCTGCTTGCTTCCTGGACAGATTCATTTCCTATAATAACAGCGAACACCTACATAGCATTTTCTTTCTGCCATGTGTTGTCCTAGAATCTTTATAGTTACTCATCTTCATGATTACCCATTTGGATCATCAATGTCCACATTTTACAAATGAGAAAACTGAGGCCAATTTTTGACTTAGGCCTCATAAATAGAACATGTCAGTGTTTTGTCCTAAACCAGGTAGTCTGACTCCAGAGCTTTCATTTTTTTTCAAAATTATTTCTTTTGTTTCATAGGTAACACAGGTACTGAAAATATTTATGTAAACAAACCTATAGTTAATGAATGCCCTTATTACTAATTAAGGCAAACACCATTATTACTATTTTCGAAGTCAAGACATCAACATTTTCAAGGCACGCCAGAAACCTTCCATATGCCTCCTCCTAACTAATGCCCCCCAACATGTAGAAGCATAAACAGTAGTGACTTTTTAGAATTGCATCCGTACTTTTCTTCATAGTTTTACTTCAGTATCCATCACTAAACACTGTAGTTTAGTCTTGTCTGATATTCTAAATTCTTCTAAGTCTCTTTTAACACAGATACTCCTCTTATATCAGAGTTGTCTGGAGAAACAGAACCAATAGGATATACGTAGATAGATGTAAGAGGAGATTTACTGTAGGAGTGGGCTCATGTAGTTACAGAGGCCAAGAAGTGCCCCAGTGTACTGTGTACAAGCTGGAGAACCAGGGAAGTCAGTGGAATAATACAGTCAGTCTGAAGTCCTGACAGACTGTCAAGAGCCGAGAACCAGGATCTCCACTGTTTGAGGGCAGGAAGAACTAGATCTCCCAGCTCAAGAAGAGAGTAGGACTGTATTCTTCTTTGGCCTTTCTGTTCTGTTTGGGCCCTCAGTGGAGTAGATGATGCCCCTGCACTCACCTACTCTCCCTCCACATTGGCGAGGGCAGCTCTTCATAATTATGTCTACTGATTCAAGTGCAAACCACTCCCAGAAACACCCTCTCACAAATAGACCCAGAAGTCATGTTTTACTGGCTATCTGGGCATCCCTTAACCTGGGTGACACATAAAAGTACCCATTACACCACTCTATCTTTTTTTTTTTTTTCCAGCAGTCTATTGAAGAAGCTGGATTGTTCTGTAGAGTTGTCTATGTTCTGCCTTTGGCTGCCCCTGTGTTTGTAATACAGGGAGAGAAAGATAACTAAGGAATTCTCCTATGGATATTGCCAGGTCTGTTTCTCATTCAGATCGTTTCTTTTCACACTGCCTACTATCTTGAAAAGTCCAGGCCTTGCCTGTAGTGTCAACATAGATTCTCAGCATAAGAACAGCTGTTCTGAATGATAGAAATTATTTTAAAAATTAGCCACTTCTTCCTGGATCTCAGAATATAGTAGAGTGATTTGGGCTATTTTATATGTTAGTGGAAGAAAGGCAACCTGAACTCCTTTCTTTCCTGAGTTAGCTTATTACATCTTCAGCACTTGTAAAGTGTGTGGTAAGTGATCAGTCACAGCATACTGCTATTTATTGAGCGTCCATGGCCACTGGCTGACATGGCATTGAATATAATGTTGTATTGTTGCTCCAAGCCTTTTTGCCTTCATGCTAAATGACTCAACCCATCAGAAGAAATTTATAATGGACATATAACTCACCTATTTAGACTTTGTGAGATTGATTTGTTACGAAGTTACTGGCTGTAGTGTCTTTGAGAGAGTAGGCCTTCATTTTAAATGAAGACAGCCTCATCTATGGATTTCGAAACATGTTTATATACTGTAAGTCTGTGTTAAGGAAATGGGGTGAAGCTGGTTACTAAAAGTGAGAAAATATGTGGAGTGCCTGGGTCGCTCAGCCAGCTAAGTGTCCAGCTCTTGATTTTAGCCTAGGTCATGATCTCATGTTTTGTAGGTTCAGGCCCTGTGTTGTGCAGAGCCTGCTTGGTATATATCTCTCTCTCTCTCTCTCTCTCTCTCTCTCTCTCTCTCCCCTCCCCCCCCGCCCTTACCCCTCCCCCACTTGTGCATGTGCTCTCTTCTCTTTCTCAAAATAAATAAACATGTTAAAAAAAAAAAAAAAAACAAGAAAAGACGCACCTGGGTGGCTCAGTCGGTTGTGTCTGACTCTTGATTTTAGCTCAGGTCATGATTTCACAGTTCATGAGTTTGGACCCTGCATTGGGCTCTGCAGTAGCCTGCTTGGGATTCTCTCTCTTCTCTCTCTCTCTCTCTGTCCTTCTCTTGCTTGCTTGTTCTCGCTCGCTCTCTCAAAAATAAGTAAATACACATAAAAAAATGAGAAGATACATGTGAAAGTGTTTGGAACTGATTGTGTTATACAGCGGTATTCAGAGCTTTGGAGCAGATCACAGGTTAATATTTTTTGAAAGTTTATTTTAAATCCTATAATTAGATAATGGAACTTCAGCATTCCCAGGCTATCTTGTCCTTACAATATCTAAACCGTGTTCCAAGCTAACTCCCTTTCATAGGTTCCCTCTGGGTGCTCTATAGTTATGTTTTTTTTTTTTAATTATGTAGATTGATGTCTATCAGGCAACCAGTCAGCTGACTTTACCTCCACGCCCTCCTACAGTCCTTTGCATATTTGGAAACTTGAAAAACCACATCTCATTCTTTTCTGGATCTCCAGGTCTGCCAAGGTTTATTTTCCTAAGTCATATGTGACTATAAACCCATCTGGTGAACAGACTTATACTAAATAGTTAATGAGAAGTGAATGGCCAGTAGGAAAGGCCATTCTTCAACCACTCAGATTTAATTGTAATTTAGCAGTGATCCTTCACAGGCAATGCCAGAGACTGGAGTTTGCACTTAGAATTTTCTGGGATATCAGCCCTATAGCCGATGGGGCCCCTTCCACCTGATGACCGATGATCAATCTATGAAACATTTGGTGGCAGAAGGAATCTGAAAGCCTTTGACTCAATGGCAAGCTGAATACATATGGGTAAAGCATTGTAAAGTCCCAGTGACATTTTAAAGAGCACTACTGTAAATAATCTAGTATTGCCAGTTCTGTCTGTCCTGTATTTATCAGAGGAAAAAAATGTAATTCTTGAGAGATATTAGAAATACCGTTGTCTTAAGCAAAAGACTTGAATTTTTCTGCATGACTTCTTCCTTCCCTTTGGCTTCTCCTTTGCAAATGGAATGGTTGAAAAGGAGGATGGAGCAGTTGAGGGGGGTAGCAGCTCTGTGCAGTTGCTTTTGTTTATTTTCTAACTGACCTAGCACAGTGTAGGCGGAGGCGATGCATGTTTCCTGACATTGGGCCAGTGATGTATGGCCTGACCTTCAAAATGAGGAACATCTTCTCTGTGGGTGAGAGTGAAGCCGTGGAAATGCTTTTATCCCATATTGCTTGGCAGTTTGCAACCAGTTCCGACAAAAAGCACCCACCCCGCTGAGTTTGCTGAAGCTTGTATATTGGTTTTAGTTTGAACATTTTGGCAAATTAAGGGCCGAGTGAAACCATAAAATTGATTTTATTTACAACAAAGCCTTGTGGTGTACGTCAGCTGCTCTCCCACCTCCTTTCTTTAGTTTTTGAGGTAGTTTCTGTAGGTATTTTTATGTAGCTTTATAATGAACTTGCATTTGTTTCAGTTAAAGGATAATACCTCCCCTGGATGTCCTATTTTTTTTTTAATTTAAATTTTAGTTAACATACAGTGCAGTATTGGTTTCAGAATTGAATTCAGTGTTTCATCACTTACATACAACACCCAGTGGTCATCACAAGTGCCCTCCTCAGTACGCTGGGTGTCCTCTTAATTCATATTGGACAAGGTCTGCTTTCTTTTCAGTCTTTCTTTTGTGTATGCCCAGTGGATGCCTCTCTTCCATCTCTCTCATTCAGTATCAAGAGCCATTTACAACTGCTTTGTGGTGAACAGATCACATGTCTCTTACCTAATCTGAAGTGTTAAAGCTTTGGTTTAAATTTTCTTCTCGGGGCACCACGGTGGCTCAGTTGGTTGAGCATCCAACTCCAGCTCAGGCCATGATCTCACAGTTCTTAAGTTTGGGCCCCGGGTCAGGCTCTGTGCTGACTCCTTGGAGCTTGGAGCCTGCTTCAGATTCTGTGTCTCACTCTCTCTCCCCACCTCCCTAGCTAATGCTCTCTCTCTCAAAAATAAATAAACATTAAAAATTGTTTTAATTTTCTTCTCAAACGTTGCAATGAAAGGATGATGTAGCAACATGGTTTTTTTATTGTGTGATATCAGCTATATGCAATATTTTTACAAATATGATTTTTTTCTGCAAGTACTGTTATTATTCTTGGAGCATTTTTTATGGGGGGGGTGGCATACAAAAGATTCCACTCATTTCTTAATAAATAGGAATTGTGGGGAGCGGAATGGCCTAGTCAAAGGACCTGGATTCTAGTCCTAACTTAGGCAACACCTTGCATATTTTCTGGCAAGATGTTTAACTTATTTATGACCATAGTTCTTCATATATGAAATGAGATATTTTTTTCTGGATTACTGGTTCTCAACCCTGGCTGCACATTAAAATCATTGGGGGAACTTTTTGAAATATACCAGTAACTAGCCCCCATCCTATGCTAATTAAAAAAGCAATGTCTAAGAGACTAAGGCATTGGCATTTCTTAAAAGCTCCCCAGGTTATTCTAATGTCGAGCAAGGGTTAAGAGCCAATGATTATGGTGTCCTTTAAAGCTCCAAGATGGTATGATTCTAATCTCTTAGCGAATCGTTTGGTGGTGGTTTTTTCTGTCTTTAGAGTCACAAGCAAAAGTATTAATAGAATTAGGCAAGCATTTTAAATCAGCACGTGTAGTCCACACACAGTTAAAACCAAATTTGTCATATAAGGTATAATTTTTATACTGCCATTTTCAAACTTTGTGCATAAAGTTGTTAAGGATCTAGAGTACTGGTTCTCCCTCACTCCTGGTGATTCTGATCCAGTAGATATGACAGATACTAGAAGTCCACATTGTAAATAGGCACCCCAAGTGTCTCCCTTAAGTGTATCTACTGATATGATGTTTAGAAATAGTGTATACTCAGAGCTCCTGGGTGGCTCAAGTCATGATCTTGAGGTTAGTGAGTTCAAACCCCACACCAGGCTGTGTGCTGACAGCTTGGAATCTGGCCGTGCTTTAGATTCTGTGTCTCCTTCTCTCTCTGCCCCTCCCCTGGTCGCACTGTGTCTCTTTCTGTCTCTCAAAAATGAATAAAAACATTAAAATTTTTTTTTTTAATTTAAAATAGAAATACTGTATACTCAGTGATTTCTGTTTGATGAATAATAAAGGTGTACAAAGCATAATTTCTGTCCTTTACCAAAAGATGGTTCAAGTTTATTTCTTTTTGGTTCAAGTAGTGCTGGGGTGGATGGCATTACAAGCAAATATTAAGACTGGGCATAGTATATTTTAAGTGAATTTTGAGTATTCCTTAGAATGGCAAGATTACACGTTGGAATTGTAAGGGAGCCATCTAGTGGTTAAGCATAAAGACCTGTTGCATCTTGTTTTAAGATCTTTCTTTGCCTTATGAGTTTTATTAGAATATGAAAGTAAATATATATGCAGTTAAGTATAGATGTATACACTGAATATATATGTTTATACATTTGATTTTATATTTTATTAAATATAGACTAAATTTTAATAGATTTTTATATTTATACTTTTGCTTTTATTGTTGTAAAAATAATTTCTCATTATTTTATAATTAATTGTGCATATTTTATGTATTCCAGATACTTTTTTGAAACACGGATATATAGATAAATAAGACACGATAAATAATACATAGATAAATAAAATAAGGGCATAAAAATAAGCAAGTAAAACATGTATTTAAATTCCCACTAAATATTGTTTGAATTTGAATGTAAGAGGGATTTGAGGACTTAGAAATAGTTTATGCAATTAGAGAACACATACAAAGTGTGAAGGATTCAGTCTAAGAAACATTACCATTTTTATATTCTTTGAAGTTTTTAACAAATGCATTGGACTGATTAGGGCAGTGCCAAAAATATACATCATGTTACTTACCGGATCATTTATAGCCATGAGATATTCTTCCCTCAAACATCTTCCTGATTTTGTGCATATTAGTTTCATCATGCAGCAAAGATGAATTAGACCTTTGGATGACAGTGTTTGTCTTTTACCCATAGGAAAGAAAACAAGCTAATAAGAGAGCAAGATGCCCAAGACATTCGTTTTCCTAAGCTCACATTTTAATTTCAGTGCCTTGTCTTTTTTTTTTTTTTTTTAATGTTTTTTATTTTATTTCTAGGAGAGAGAGAGAGAGACAGCATGAGCAGGGGAGGGTCAGAGAGAGAGGGAGTCACAGACTCTGAAACAGGCTCCAGGCCCTGAGCTGGCAGTCAGCACAGGGCCCGACGCGGGACTCAAACCCACGAACCGCGAGACCATGACCTAAGCGAAAGTCGGAAGCTTAACCGGCTAAGCCACCCAGGCGCCCCAATTTCAGTGTCTTTTCATAAGAAGCGTTTTGAAAGTTTACCAGCCTAAATTAAATTGAAATTACTTGATTTCAGTTTACAATGTATCATGTTCTTAAGCTAGGTCATTTCTCTCGCTGTATTCAAAATCGTGGATGTCATCCATTCATAGCTGACTCTGCTATTCAAGTAACTTACACGTTTCTCCCTAGTGCTCCTTTTTTCCCTTTCCCTTTCAGGATCCAGGATTCCACATGCTTGCTGGACATCCCTTCCTTAAATTTCTTATAGCACTTCAACATGCCCCATGTGGAATAGTTATCTTTGCACTACTACTCTTTAGTTAATGTATTTCATTGACAGGTTTTTACAGTCTTCACAGAAAGAAAAGATTCCAAGAAAAGATTCCAGTCTTGTTTAATCATCCTTCTTTCTAATTCACCTCCCCCATTTTTCCTCTTAGCTCTACTTCTAAAACCCATCTGGCATCATTCATTCTGGGTATTCTGAAAAATGGGGATTCCGTGGAAGGCAAGGAGCCTCTGCGAGAACCCCTCAAGATTCCCGCCCCCTGATGTACCTGCCCTGTGTAATACCCTCCTCCCCTTGGGTGGGGGAGAGACTGAATGCCACTTCCCTGACTCGGTTACACTGTGTGGGCAAAAGGGAAGATAATTTTGCATATATAATTAGGGTCCCAAATCAGTTAATTTTGAACTAATTCAAATGGAGATTATTCTGGTTGGGCCTGACTTAATCAGAAGTACACCTCTAAAATAGGGATTGAGCCCTTCCTCAAGAGAGAGATTCTCTTGCTGGAACGAAGTCCTCCTTCATTGAGTAAGCAGTCATGTTTTGAGAGGGCCATGTAGAAAGGAACTTCGAAGTCTGGGATGGTGATGCCTCCCATTTTGGTTTTCTTCTTCAATATTACTTTGGCTATTCAGAGTCTTTTGTGGTTCCATACAAATTTTAGGATAGTTTGCTCTAGTTTTGAGAAGTATGCTGGTGCAATTTTGATTGGGATTGCATTGAATGTGTAGATTGCTTTGGGTAGTAATGACATTTTAACTATATTTATTCTTCCAAACCATGAGCATGGAATGTTTTTCCATTTCTTTATGTCTTCCTCAGTTTCCTTCATAAGTTTTCTATAGTTTTCATCATAGAGATCTCTTATATCCTTGGTTAGGTTTACTCCTGGATATTTTATGGTTTTTTGTGCAATTGTGAATGGGATCAGTTTCTTGATTTCTCTTTCTGTTGCTTCATTGTTGGCATACAAAAATGCAACCGATTTCTGTATGTTGATTTTGTACCCTGCAACTTTACTGAATTCTTGGATCTGTTCTAGTAGGCTTCTGGTGGAGTCTGCTGGGTTTTCTATGTAGAGTATCATGTCGTCTGCGAAAAGCGAGAGTTTGACTTCTTCTTTGTCAGTTCTGATGCCTTTTATTTCCTTTTGTTGTCTTATTGCTGATGCCAGGACTTCTGGCACTCTGTTAAACAACAGTGGTGAGAGTAGACATCCCTGTCATGTTCCTGATCTCAGGGGGAAAGCTCTCAGTTTTCCCTGTTGAGGATGATGTTAGCTGGGGGCTTCTCATAGATGGCTTTTATGATGTTTAAATAACTTCCTCTTATCCCGACTGTCTTGAGGGTCTTTATTAAGAAGGGATGCTGATGGATGTGGGGGGGGAGGGGGGTGATGGGCATGGAGGAGGGCACTTGTGAGGATGAGCACTCGGTGTTATATGGAAACCAACTTAACAATAAACTATTAAAAAACAAAAAACAAAAAAACAAGTGATGGTTACCAGAGGGGAGGTGGGTGGGAGGATGGAGTGGGTTGGGGATTAAAAAGTATACTTATGGTGAACACAGAGTAATGTATAGAATTGTTGAATTCTATACATATATTTGTACAATATTTGTACAAATTGTATGTTGTACATATGTTTGTACAGTATAGTACAAATCACTATATTGTATACCTGAAACAGAGATAACACTGTAAGTTAACTATACTGGGATTATAATAAAAACAAACAACAACAAAAGGAACTTCAAGTGGCCTCTAGGGGCTGAGAGTGCTGCCTGGTTGGTAGATGGCTAGAGCACAGAGATCTACAACCACAGGGAACTAAGTGCTGCCAACAACCATCTGAGCTTGCAAGAGGCCCCAGGCTCCATGAAAGAATGCAGCCCAGCCCAACACCTTGATGTGGTCTTGTGAGACCCAGAGCAGGATGCCCAGCTGAACCCTACCTGGGCTCCTGCCTGACCCCCAGAAGCTGTGAGATAATGAATTCTGTGTTGTTTTACGCCATGAAATTTGGGGTTATGTGCTATGCAGCCATAAAGAACTAATCCAGGTCCTCATTAGCTTGTGCTTTCGATCAGTGCAGTAACTTTCAAACTAGGCTCTCTGGTAGCAGTCATCCGTAGGAAACTCTACATAGTGCACCCAAAGTCATCTTCCTTAGAAATAGACTAAAATGTAAGCCCAGTGAGGTAGGGGGTTTATCTTGTCCAAAGCTGTCTCTCTAGAAGAATATTAGCACATTGTATGTTTCTTAGAAGAACACTTAGAAAAATCCTAGCGTGCTATATGCAGGTTACAAATAGTGACTGATGAACAGAGTGGTTAAATATGATCTACCACCTTTAAACACACCAAAACCTTTGCTGGTCCCCCGTGCATACAGAGAAACATCCTTCTGACATAAGGAGGCTATGAAATGAAGTACTTAAGTATGTGGATTCTAGAGGTAAAGACCTAGGGTTCAAATTCCACCTCTAATATTTCCTACTTTGTGACCTCTTGGAAGTTGCCTGACCTCACTAAACCTCAGTTTTTTTTCATTTAGCAAACATGGTAAATGATAATTACTACCACTGAAGTCTGACTTGAAGGTTAAATAAGATAGTGCATTTAATGTATTTTCACAGTGTGTGGCCTATGCCGTAGCTCAGTAAATGTTAGATATGCTTATAACATGTCAGGCCCTCTGCTGTTGACATTTCCCTCTTGTCCTCCAGCCATGAAGCAGGCCCTCCTGTGTTCCCTGCATCTGCAGCATGATGCAGAGTAAAATGCATGAATATTCTTTCAGTTTGGGGCTCTGAATGGCCTGTATGGCAGGTTTCTTCACAGCCTCAGTTTGACTCTCTGAGGAATGGGGCTAATTGTAACATATTGCACAACAATATGTCTTGACTCTATTTTTACACAGTCGTATTGATCATCAGGTAAAAATTGGTCAGTGAGGCCATTTACTCTTTAGGATGTTATAATGAATGTTCTTCATAACATTTTAAAAACCTAAACTTTTTCTTGCCCTCTTAGAAATAGTTGCTAGTTGAAATGAATCTGTACTCAACTTTAGTTGAGACCTCTCTCTTTGTCTCTATTCTTGCATTTGCTTTTTTTTTTTTTTTTTAACCAGTTATGTTTTCTGGCTTTATTTAAGTGAGTTTTCTTTATTTATTTAAGTGCTTAAATTTATCCTTGAAAAAAAAGAGTAAAACTAAATACATAAATAGCTTCCAGGGTTATTACGTATATAACAAGCCCTATTCAAGTGTCATTTGTATATAGGCATAAATGTTTTAGTGGTTAGAATTAATAAATAACGTCAGAAAAACTAATAAAGGAAAACCAATAAGAAAGGAATGTAGGAGTGCCTGGGTGGCTCAGTCAGTTAAACATCTGACACTTGGTTTCGGCTCAGGTCATGATCTCTCTCTCGGTGTGTGGGATGGAGCCTCAAGTCGGGCTCTGTGCTGGCAGCTTGGAATGTGCTTGGGATTCTCTCTCCCTCTTTCTCTCTCCCTCCCTCGCTCCCTCCTTTGCGTGCTGTGTGCTCGCTTGCTCTCTCTCTCTTTCTCTCTCTCTCTCTCTCTCTCTCTCTCTCTCTCTCTCTTTCTCTCTCTCTCTCTCACACACACACACACACACACACACACACACACAAAATAAATAAATAAATAAATAAATAAACAAATAAATGAATAAATAAATAAATAAAAATATTTTTAGAACATGTAAAGGTAAAAAAAAGAAAACCTATGAAATCCTATCATGAATTCTGTTTTCAGCCATTGAATAGATGATAGATGCAATCATTAAAAGGCAAATATAGTGATTCTTACATCAGTCATTTAGGTAATGTATTTCAA
>JAESUZ010002532.1:0-212785 GCA_017311185.1 Proteles cristata cristata | reverse complement strand
GAGCAGGAGAGGGGCAAAGACAGAGGGAGACACCGAATCCCAAACAGGCTCCAGGCTCTGAGCTGTCAGCACAGAGCCCGACCCGGGGCTTGAACCTATGAACCACAAGATCATGACCTAAGCCGAGGTCTGATGCTCAACCAACTGAGTCACCTAGGCACGCCTCTTTGCATGTTTTCCATCTCAAGCATTATGGCCTTCCTATGGGTTTTGTTACAGCATAAAGCTATGGGTTAAGAAGAGCCAATACAGAACTGGATATATTGGTAAGAACAAACCAGAAACTTCTGAGTCTTAGAAATGCACTTATCTGCACACTTCATTTTTTTTTTTTACCATATTATTCCTTTGTTCTGTAAAAGCTCCCCACACTTAGGCCAAAGACCCACATCTATCTAAGCTCAGAGTTCTAGAACTGAAGTGACTCTATCTCTCTCTACTTTTCACTGATCTTAGCTTCCTTAAAGACATCTTTTCAAAGTAACCTTTTCCTATGAATTTCTTTTCCACTTGCACAACTTCCTTAATACTAAACTCTTCTGCACCATGCCCACAGTTTACCATATTCTTCTTATTTCATTCCAAAAAGAAGCATGTCTTGGAATCTCTTCCACTCATACATTCTTTCATTTATCCAAGAGATATGCAACCAGTTAAGCCCTAGAAAGATGCTGGAACCCTGCTTTTTTGGTGTGCTCCTACTTCTTGGAATTCCTAGGAAATCCAGGGGTCAACAGCATGCAACTGGCGATGTCTTATTGCTCCAATTCACTTTTCTTTTTTCATTACTCATCATCTGCCACAAAGTGTGAGCAAGTTGTGTGGATAATTTATACCTCCTCCTTATATCATATTCTAAAACCACATAATAATATCATTGCCCTTATATATTTTATATTGAGTATAAATACATGACATCTATCACACCTATTTTGCCACTTATTTTCAATTTTATATTAACTACTGATTGTGTTACTCTGCCTCTTATCTTACTCATTATTCAATATATAATAGATGTTTCCAATAGCAGTGTTCACATAGTCACATAGCACTCTAGACCGTGTTGTCATAGTAATGCTTCACACCACCCAAAACCACTTTTGTATCCTCTTCTCATCAGCCAAACTTTTAAATATTTAAATGTTGGTTGCATCTCGTGAATGCTTGAGTTCAGGATAAGAAGGATGCTCAAAAACACACAGCATGCCGGAGGAAGATGTGGAGCTCCCTAGAGTCGGTCTTCCTTGAATTGAAGACCTGACGGTTGCTGACTTGGTCTGGGAAGCTCGTCTCAGTACAGACAGCTGGGCCTTCTCAGATATTCAGGGGTCCTGAACAATTCCAGCCCCATTGCTGGAGCTCAAGGTGAGCCTCTAGACCAAGAGACAGGAACTTAAGATGAGTCTCTGGACCCACAGGTGGGCCTGGAGCCCTGGAAGATACCTAACTTTTAAATGAGCACCAATGGGTGTGCAAGGCGGACTGGACTCCGGGGCTACCAGCATGAGTGCACAGTGCTCAACACTGCGTGACGTGTGGAGACAAGAAGAAAGTCCTGTGTTCTGCAGGAGATCACATCTCAGCTAGGTTTTAGGTCTATTGTTAAAACTAGGTTTAATTATGTTGAATTGCTGTTGAACTGGGAAAAGATGGAGCAGAGACAAGTGAGGAGGATCCTATTGACTGAGAAGCTGGGCCAGAACCTGGACTCGCAGCTCAGTTCATAGATGAAGGCAGGTTTGAGGAGCCAGAGAAGCTTAAAGAAGGTCCTGTAGAAATGTGTCTTCTGGTTTTGTGTTTTGTTTTTGGCTTCTATCTCAGCCTTCTCTCTCTGTATGCTAAGGGACTTGATGTTTGATGTGACTATAGCAACCTCTGTCTGAATTTTTGGTTTGTTTACACATTCATGTTTCTTTGAACCCAGTTTAAGGATTCTATGCTTCTTGTCTAAAGGCTCTACTGCTAAGTTCCTGAAGAGGCTGGTCATGTAGCATCTCTCAATACATGGAGGGCCTGCTTTTGTAAGGTACTATGTGCGATGCTATGGGGATATTATCTTATAGGATAAGGTCCCTCAAGGAGCTAAATGTATCAAGTAGATGAAACATGGCACATATAATTCCAGTACAATCCAGTATGTAAAAATGTTTGAAGAAAACTAAAACATTTTAGTTTCCACAGGAAAAGACTGATTGTTCTTTGGTATCATAACAAGTAACTCCCAGATGTGCCATTAAACAATTATAATGGATCGATGAAAACTGTGAATCAGTAATCATACATCTGTATTCCAGGCCTTTTGTGACAGCCTTACTCTTCTGAAAGTATCATCAGCAGGCACATTCCAATAAGCAACCCTCCACAGCTAAAGATACAATGCATCCTGAACAGGCTTGCTCCTGTACATCACTGATCCTGAACTCCATGCTTCTCTAAACCTATATAAGATCAGCAATGGCTTTATTCAGGGAGCTTGCATCCTCTAAGCACAATTTTTCTTTGTCCAATAAGCAAAGGTGAACAAATTCACCTTTAGATTTTGAGTGATGACTTCTTTCTTTGACTCATTAATGTATTTGGTCAGGTGTGCTTTCCCTGGAGTTACAAGCTATCAGGAAATCAGCATCCCATAGGAAAACAACCTTCCAAGTCTAGAATGACCAATCATAAGTTTTTAACAGTGCCATTACCAAGCCTGGGACTCTGATCTTGGGAAATAATCATGCCAGTTGTCAGGATATAGATGATACAATGGACAGACATTTTCCTTGTGAAAGATACTCGACAATTTTGATAGGAGGGCTATAAATGATAAGGCATGCTTTCTTTCACTATGGAGCATCAACATCAAAATGGGAAAAAAGTAAAACATTTGCTTGTGAGGTCAGGGATAATCTGCCACCTTTCTCTTACCTTCATTAATTGGAATTAAGATGACCAGGCCTCTTATCTTTACTGTAATTTTTTCCCTTTATAGCAAGAGGAAAGAGCCAAAAGCTTTGAAGAAGAAGCATTTATGTTTTTAAATCTAGAAATCTAAGAGAAGAAAAATATTAGAGTCAAAGAAGAAAGATAAAAGAGCTGAATTATTGTAATTGTAATGTTAGCCATTGGGGAGTATAGTCTTGGAGTTTTTCTGGTATAAAAATAGGCTATCACTTGCTTTACAGAAATTGAGAAAGTGAAAGTATGTACCTATGGGTTGATAGACATATTTGCTCACTGAATACGGCAGGCCTAACACAGGTTAAGATAGCTCATGCTTCACCAATTCTATTTGCTGGAAAAGTCCTCCAGCATCAAGACTAGGTTTTACGTGGAGGTGCATGGCAAACTAAGAAGGCAGCTGAGGAGAATTACCGTATACAGCTTTCACATTTGGGTACATGATAATGAAGATAACAGGATCTATAATCCTGCAGGACAGAGGAGACTTGGAAGGTTGATTATATTGTGAGGCAGATGGAAAATATCCCAGAGTGAGGAAGGAAGCTGGGCATCACAGGCTGAGGGAAAGCTATTTCCCTTAGAGTAAGATTCAGAATGAGAGGATATTGTGTTCAGTTACCAGTAATAGGTCACTGAGACCTATTTCCCACATGCTTTCCAGATAACTTTTCAAAGGCAGATGTCTTGTTAAAAATTTATTCTTTCTAAAAAATTTTAAGCTCTACTTATTTATTTAGAGACAGGGACAGTGTGAGTGGGGGAGGGGTAGAGAGAGAGGAAGAGAGAAAGAATCCCAAGCACTGTTAGCACAGAGCCCAAAGCTCAAACTCACGAAACCATGAGATCATGACCCGAGCTGAAACTGGGTGTTAGATGCTTAACTGACTGAGCCACCCAGGTGCCACCCAAAATTATTCTTTTCTAAAATCATAAACAGAACTATTAGAGAAGTCTATCCTCCTTTTAGGAAGCTAAGAGCTAAAGTAAAAGATGGGGCCAGGATTCATTTTGCTCTGGAATATTACACAAGGTCATATTGCTGTTTTTGGAGATTGTGTTTTGTTTGCCAGCTGATCACAAAGAAGAAACTGTCTTTATTTCAAAATTACGTAGAAGAACCTTGGACCTAGCCAATCCCTGCTAAGCATATAGAAGTATAAAAGAAATCCCCCAACCCTCAAGAAGGCTTATTATTTGAGTAAATTAATCTAGGAGGAAGGCACCTTCCCTGAGCAGAATTGTCAGCCAATGTCTTTCTTCTGTTCAACAGCCTCCTAGTATATGACTTGTCCTATAACTCATGACTGCACAAGACTATGGATTTTAGATTACACATTTTGCTAACAAAAGGAGGGAAAGGGCTAAATACCCATTGAAAACCAAATGAAGAAACAAATATGTTCAAGCTAGGGCATGAATTATTTACCTACCTGCTCCTAGTATATTTCTACATAAATTCTATACATAGTCAAAATTTAAAAATTAGTATAATAGGGGCACCTGGGTGGCTCAGTTGGTTAAGGGTTCGACTTCGGCTCAGGTCATGATCTCACGGTTCGTGGATTCGAGCCCTGTTTCGGGCTCTGTGCTGACAGCTCAGAGCCTGGAGCCTGCTTTGGATTCTGTGTCTCCCTCTCTCTCTGACCCTCACCCCCTGCTCATGCTGTCTCTATCTCTCTCTCTCAGAAATAATAAATTTAAAAAAACATTAAAAATAAATAAAAATTAGTATAAAAAATATGAAGAAATTAAAGAGAATAATGAAAATAAATGAGGTAAAATTTAATTCAAAAGAATTAAAGACTTGCTAAGACAAACACAAAAAATAAAATGTATTAAAAAACCAGAAAGTTTCACGTAAGTAACTGAAAATCTACTTTAGGACATTCAAAAAAAGTGCTAAAATTTTAAAAGGAGACAACAATATAGTCAGATACAAATAATGCAAATGAATATTATTTGAAAGACTAGATTAAAGAAGAACAGCAAATAGACCAAAAAAAGAAAAAAAGTTAAATGATTCAATGATAATGGCCTGAGATTCAATACCATGCATGGGAGTGCATGTGTTCTCATAGGAGAAGCCAGTGAGCGTTGCGTAAAATGCTTGATCCTTTATATAGATGCAAAAAGCTTATATTTTCTTATTTTTTAAATCAAGATTCTCTTTATATAGAAAGTAAAAGTAATCCAATATATACATAAGCTTTTTTTGTTGTTGTTATCTTATCGTTTACTCATTTTTTGAGAGACAGAGAGCATGAGCAGGGGAGGGGCAGAGAGAGAGGGAGACACAGAATACAAAGCAGGCTCCAGGCTCCATGCTGTCAGCACAGAGCCCGACGTGGGGATTGAACTCACGAACTGTGAGATCCTGACCTGAGCTGAAGTCTGATGTTTAACTGACTGAGCCACCCAGGTGCCCTAGTATATGGATAAAAATTTAACGAATTAAAATATTTACCACATTTATAATAGTAAAATATCAGAAACATTTAGCTCTAAACAAAGTATTTTTAAAAATATTTTATTTATTTTTGAGAGAGAGATAGAGCAGCGTGAGCAGGGGAGGGTCAGAGGGAGAGGGAGACATAGAACCTGAAGCAGCTCCAGGCTGAGCTGTCAGCACGGAGCCCGACGCGGGACTCGAACCCACGAACCGCGAGATCGTGACTTGAGCCGAAGTGGGATGCTTAACCGGCTGAGCCACCCAGGTGCCCCTAAGCGAAGTATTTTTTAAAATTTTTTTAGAGAGAGAGAGACAGAAAGAGTGTGAGTGGGGGGAGGGGCAGGAAGGGAGGGAGGCACAGAACCTGAAGCAGCTCCAGGCTCTGGCTCAAACCCATGAACCATAAGCCAATGACCTGAGCTAAAGTCCAATGGTTAACCGACTGAGCCAACAAGGCACTCCATCAAAAATATGTTTTTTTAAATTTTTTAAAATATTTATTTTTCAGAGAGAGAGTGTGAGCAGAGGAGGGGCAAAGAGAGAAGGAGACAGAATCTAAAGCAGGCTCTAGGCTCTGAGCTGTCAGCACAGAGCCTGACACAGGGCTCGAACTCACCAAGGGTGAGATCATGCCCTGAGCCAAAGTCTAACGCTTAACGGACTGAGCTGCCCAAGCGCCCCTCAAAGTTTTAAGTTGCATACGATACAGGCACAATGGCCAGCTCGCCCTGCGACCTGGGTTCTACCCTCTACGGCTTATTCAAGGATTTCTCTCCTGCAATTTTACTTCTATAGTTTGAGTCACTAAGTTATTCTGATCAATATACAAATTTACTTTACTATTTTTCAAATCTTAAAACATATATGTATTTGTTGGTAAATCACTTGTCCCCAGAATATAAAAATTGTATTTATAAATCGATGAGGAAAAGAGAGCTAACCAAAAAAAAATGGGCAAAAGCTTGAAACGACACTTCTAAAAGGCAATGTGCAATGGCCAATAAACATTTGACTTCACTTGTGTTTGGTGAAATGCAAATGAAAACCACATAACTGATAAAATGAAAATTTTAAAAAGCAACTATATCTTGCAAAATTATTCAGCAAATGGAACTTTATAGTGCTTTAAGAAAAATAATTTGTAGAATTGTTTGGCTATAACAATATGTTTTGTATGACTCAGCGAATCCATTTCTAGATAAATTCATCATGTGTTTACCGGAAGTCATGTACTGGAAAATACATGACTGTAATCTAGGAAACTGACTAGTACTGGCAGCATCATTCATAATAATCCAAAATGTGTAAATAGCAGATTCCCTTCAACGTATTAATAAATAAATAAATTGTAGTAGATTCAGAAAAAAGGAAATTAAACAGCAATGCATGAGAATGGAAAAATGAATCATTCTCACAAATATAGTACACAGGAAAGAAAGTCAGACACGAAAGAGTTGCCAACACTCGTGTCTCTATATATAGAGATCGATCTTTTGAGAGTAATTAATGATTACACGGAACACTGTGGCTTCTAGGAAGGTGGTAACATTCTGGTCTTTGATCTAAAGGCTGCTGAGTTTCCGAAAATTCATCAAGTATATTTAAGATATATGTTTTTTTTTAAAGTATATGCTTAAATTAAAAGTCAAAGCAAACAAACAAAAAGCCCTTGACCGCCAGCTCCCTAGTTACCACACATTACATGACCTTTTATAACTCATCTCAGCTAAGTGTTCTGTGCTTGCTTTGCTTAGTGTATCCATTTTCTCATGTTGCTCTGTCTTTTATACCCGCTACTTAACAGTAAAACACTCATTCAGGCCACTGATGACTCTAAACTAATGGTTAGTTTTTAGTCTTTATCTTAATCACCCTCCCAGTAGCACCTGCCACATTGATTACTCCATTGTTCTTGTGAAATCCGTGTTCCTCGGCTTTGTGACACTACATTGTCCCCACTGGCTACTCCTTTGTAGTATCTCTTGCTCAATATTACAAATAAAACCAGAAAAATGGCACAGCTAGAATTTAGAGAACACCACAAACTTCAAATTACCTGTAAATGCAAAAGTACATGCCAATTTTCAGCAAGGCCGTCTCTCAAGCTTTGCAGACAGACGAGAGAGGGAGCTGGGAGGAAGGCATGAAAAAACTGCTGATGAAGAGAAAATAGGACAAGAAAGGCCCATGATTGATCTAGGATCCCCTTAGAAGGAGAATGTCCACTGTAAGTGTGAAATAACTGAGAAGTATTTCTGAGAAATAGAGCACTGGCAGAAAAGAAGGGGCATAATGGTGTGTGGGGCTCAAAGAGACAAGACTGAGAACAGTTTCTGAAGAATGAGGGTAACAAGAAAGGGAGTGGCCTCCTTTGTGGACTGAAAGGCAAAAGACTCAGAAAAAAAAAAAAAAAGGAACAAAGGGGGAATATTGGGATCCGGCTAAAGAAAAGAGAACAAAAAGCAAAATCAAGGGCGTATGAGCTCTTTTCCCACTAACCAAATAAATAAATAAGAATCTCCTATTGTTGAAACAGAAAACTTGTAACCCATTCCCCCAGCATCCTGTCTGCAAAGCACACAGAACACAGACGGGAGCTGTCATGTCTACACACTGCCCTTGCAGAAGGGAAACAGGGGCAGTCAAACGTTTCATCCAATGAAAATTCTCTCTCAGGAAACCAACCACAAAGCAGAAGAAAAGTGTAACAATGTTCCAAACTGAATTAAATATCCTCAGATAAACCTTTGTGGACCTATAGCCAGGATAAGAAATGTATATATTAGGGAAGACATAAAAACTGAACTCAGAGAAGAGGAGGAAGTGAAGGAAGAGGAGGGAGGAGGAAGAAGGGCACTAAGGACTAAATTATATGAGGTACCCCAGGGAGAAAAGACCTAAACAAATAGTAAGGGACTTTGGAGAAAGGTAGGAAAATAATTGAAGGAATGAAAATGAGTTAAAATAAGAAGTAGAAAGAGAAGGAAAGTGGTTAAAATGCAAAACAAGCAAATATTTAAAAAATCATAAAATATGGAGTCTCTGACAATGAAAAACAAAATAACAAAACAGAGCTTATATTTAAGTCTTTAACATAAAAATGCCTGAAAATAAAATAAGAACTCTTTTTTAACATGGAAAACACCCAATAGGTATGTGAAAGCCTTCCTGCCTGCTTCCTCCTTCCTTCCTTCCTTCCTTCCTTCCTTCCTTCCTTCCTTCCTTCCTTCTATAATTTATCATGAATTTGGCTAACATACAATGTGTACAGTGTGCTCTTGGTTTCAGAGGTAGATTCCCATGATTCATCGCTTACATACAACACCCATTGCTCATCCCAACCAGTGCCCTCCTCAGTGACCATCACCCATTTTCCCCCCTCCCCCACCCTCCATCAACCCTCAGTTTGTTGTATTTAGAGTCTCCTATGGTTTGCCTCCCTCCCTCTCTGTTCATAACTATTTTCCCCTCTTCCCTTCCCTCATGGTCTTTGGACCCCTGTCTTGAACTGACTATGGAGAGAGAACGTTGGAAGCAGTAAGTCACTCCCAGCAAAGTGACACTTGGTTGAACTATTAAAGCTTACTGGGATGGCTGCTGTCTGACACCTCAACCCAAATCACAGCCACTCTGTCTTCCCCATCCATCTCCCCCACACTAAGGCTACTGCTCAAAGTCAGCTCACCCTTGGCATTATTCAAATTCCCTGGTCGGCTCCTGTCATCCCCCCTCCATATATATATATCTATAGATAGATGATAGATAGATAGATAGATAGAGTATGTGCGCGCTCTCTCTCTCTCTCTCTCTCTCTCTATATATATATATATATATATATATATACATACATATATATATATATATATATATATATATATATATATGTATATATATATAGAATCAAGCCTTCTTGTCTCTCTCTAGGCCTAGACATCAAAGGGTCCTAGCCCAGGGCCTCCCCTCACTCTGCATTTGCCTGAGTAATCAGCCTTTGAATTATCTGCACTTGCTGTGGTGCAATATGTTTTGACATACGGTACTTTTAAAGGTGAGAGAGCTGGCCAGATTGGGCCTTAACAAGGGTCAATTCCAAGATCTATGTTAATAAATCCATAAGACTTTAATGATTAAAAAAAATCTTTAGGACTTACAGGCAAATCCGTTTGACTTACAGGCAAAATGATCAATAATTTAAAAGGACAAGGGAATTAGACTGACATCAGATTTCTTAAAAGCAGCAAACCAACAAATTAAAAATAAAACAATAGAGCAGCATTTTTCAATGAAAAGAGTGAATCAAAGATTTTATACTCAAAAACACTGTCATTTAACTATCAAGGCTACAGAAAAATGGCTTTAAATGTGCAAGAACCTGGTTTACACTGTATTCTCAAGCTCTCCTTGAAGAACCTTCCTGAAAATAAACCAAAAGAAATAATGTGGAATCTTCAGCAAAAGTAACTGTGATAAGCTTTGACTCTACTGAAGTGAAGAACTAAAATTGAGGGTCAGGTATAGAGGAAGGTGAAAGAATGGCAAGTAAGTGATAAGTGTTCTCACAAAGTAAAACTAATACAACTCAACGGAAGAAAGGGGCGCCTGGGAGGCTCAGATGGGTAAGTGTCCAACTTCGGCTCAGGTCATGATTTCACGGCTTTTGAGTTAAGCCCTGTGTCAGTCGGGCTCTGTGCTGACAGCTCAGAGCCTGGAGCCTGCTTCAGATTCTGTGTCTCCCTCTCTCTCTGACCCTCTCCTGTTTGTGCTCTCTCTCATGCTCTCTATCTCTCTCTCAAAAATAAATAAACATTAAAAATATTTTTTAATAAAGGAGACAGAGGACCTAAGTAGTATAATCAATAAGATAAGGTAAACTTTACATCTACCTAACAGAAAATACACCTTCTTATTAAGTGCATATGGATCACTTACACTGATCATAAAATCCATCAATAATTTATTGATCCTTAAGAAAGGATCCATAGTACCATAATATAGAAATGCTACAAGAATACTCTCTAAAGAATACTGACACCCTTGGTAAACAACTTTCAATTAAAAATTTTATTTACAAAAGAAATTTTTCTATTGAATAACTCTTGAAATAATCTTGAATAATACTACAAACTAAACATAAAACATCTAAAATAATGATGATAAACTCTCTCACTCATATATATATACATATATATACACTTTGGAGATATATATGTATCTCCAAAGCGGTAGTCAGAAGAAAACTAATAGCTTCAAACATTATAGCAATAAAAAGGAAAGGATGAAAACAAATATCTTTTTCTACTTCCTCTTCCTTTTCTTTCTCCTCTTCCTCCTCCACCTCCTTCTTTCCTTCTAAATTGATTCACCTACAGCTCTTTGGTAGGGCAGTACAAGGAGGGTGATGGCTCCAGAAGAGGAAGGTGGCTTTGGTACAGATGATCAAAATGAGAACATCCGCAGCCTCCCCCACGATCAGCATCATTTTTTACAGCTGATGAACCTACACAGACACACAATCACACGAAGTCCACGATTTGCATTACAGTTAACTCTTGCTATCGTACATTCTATGTTTAAAGATACGTATAATGACATAGATCTATGGCATCATAAAGAGTATGTTTACCGCCATAAAATTCTTGTTTGTTCTTACTATCCCTCTCTCTCCTCAAACCCTTGAAAATCACTGAATTTTTACTGTCTCCATAGTTTTGCCTCTTACAGAATGTCATATAATTGGAATCATACAGCATGTAGCCTTTTTAGATTGGCTTCTTTCACTTAGTAATGCACACTTAAGTTTCCCCATGTCTTCTCGTGGCTGACAGCTTACTTCTCTTCAGGGCTGAACACTACTCCGTTGTCCTGGTGTACCACAGTTTTATTCGTTCTCCTACTGACAGACATTTTGGTGCCTCCAGCTTTTGGCAATTACGAATAACGCTGCTATAAACACCCATATACAGGTTTTCATGTAAACATGAATTTTCAGTTCATTTGGGTAAACACCAAGGAGCGCAACTGCTGGATCATATAATAAGAGCATGCTTAGTGTTGTAACAAACCACCAAACTGTCTTTCAGAGCAGCTGTAGCATTTTGCATTCCTACCAGAAATTCATGAGAGCTCTGGCTGCTCCATGTCCTTGTCACATTTGGTGTTGTCAGTGTTCCAAATTTTGAACCTTCTAACAGAGGTCTAATAGTATATCGCTGTTTGAATTTTAATTTCCCTGATAACACATGATGTGTACTATACCTTTCCATATGTTAATTTGCCATCCATATTTTCTTTGATGAAATAGCCATTAAGGTTTTCAATCTATTTTTAAGTTGGGTTGTTTTCTCATTATTGAGTTTTAAGTGTTTGCATATTTTTGGTAACATTTTTTAAATCTACGATTTGCAAATATTCTTCCCAGTCTGTGGCTTGCTTCCTGTTCTCTTGACATTGCCTTTTGCAAAGCAGAGGTTTCTACTTTAATGAAATTCAGCTTATCAACATTTTCTGTCATGGATCATGCTTTTGGTGCATCCAGAAAGTTATTGGCAAGGCCAAAGTTACTGAGGTTTTCTCCTCTGCTATCTTTTAAATTTTTACACTATTGCATTTTGCCATTAGGTCTGTGATGCATTTTGCGTTAATTTCTCCTCCCTTTCTTCCTTCCTTCCTTCCTTCCTTCCTTCCTTCCTTTTTTCAGGTAATTTCTGTAAAGGCTGGAAGGTCTGCATCTAGAATCTTTTTCTTTTTTGCATGTGGGTGTCCAGCTCTATCAGTATTAATTGTTGAAAAGACTATGTCCATCATACTGCCTTTGCTCTTTTGTCAAAACTCAGTTGACTATATTTATGTGAGTCTATTTCTGGGCTCTCGATTCTGTTTCTTTGATGCACTTGCCCACTCTTTCACCAATACTATCCTGTCTTGATTCCTGTATTTGTAAAGTAAGTCTTACAGTTGATTAATGTCACCCTTTCAACTTCGTTCTTCTCCCTAAATACTGAATTGGCTATTCTTGGTCTTGTACCTCTACATAGAAACTTAAGAATCAGTTTGTGGATATCTACAAAATAATTTTCTGGGATTTCTATTGGAATTGTATTGAATCTATAGATTAATTTGGGAAGAACTGACATCTTGACAACATTGAGTCTTCTTAGAAGCGAACATGGAAAAATGCAATTTTAAAACCTGTGGTTAGGGTCATCTGGGTGGTTCAGTTGGTTGGGCATCTGAGTCTTGACTTCAGCTCAGGTCAGGATCCCAGGGTCATGGGATCAAACCCTGCCTTGGGCTCCGTGCTGAGCATGGAGGATGCTTGGGATCCCCTCTCTCTCCCTCTGGCCCTCTCCCCATGTGCTCTCTCTCTTAAAAAATAAAAATAAACAATCTTTAAAAATTTTTAATTAAAATAAATTTTAAAACCTGTGTTTATATCTATATTGGAAAGAAGTTAACTAGTTTGGAAATAAAGACTGAAAAATATAACCTGACAAATATTTTTGATGAAATTTCACCTTCTTCTGCACTAAAATTATTATAAATTAGTATGTTCTACCATTCCAATGGGAAAAGAAAATTTCAAAAATAACCTTAGTGTCCTTTATGTTGCCCATAGTTAATCTGCCATACCTCCCCCCGTTTTTCAATTGTTCTTGGCTTAAATATGTGTATGTAGGATATAAGGAGGGTTAGAGGCTGAGAGTTCTTTCTCTACATAGAAAGAACTGTCATCAGCATTTTGAAAAAGCCTCTCTTCAAACAAGAGAGGAACAGTCCCTTCCAGCATGGGCTTGTGGCGTCAGGTGGCAGCAGTTTCCATGCCCCACCTCTGCCTAGTGCTCACACGTGACTGTCAGTGATTTCAATCTCTCCAAGCTTCAGTTCCACTCCCTATGAAGTGAGAAGCATACAAGAACCTTCTTTGTCTTTGTTGTGAAAAGTTGGTGAGATGACATGCTTTGCATGGTGCCTGGCACGTGACAGCAATCAATAAACAGTGCCTTTACTTTTTTTTTAATTTTTTAATTTTTTATTTTTTTTAATATTTTTTTTATTTATTTCTAGGAGAGAGAGACAGCGTGAGCAGGGGAGGGTCAGAGAGAGAGGGAGACACAGACTCTGAAATAGGCTCCAGGCTCCACGCTGGCAGTCAGCACAGAGCCTGACGCGGGGCTCGAACCCACGAACCGCGAGATCATGACCCAAGCGAAAGTCGGACGCTTAACCAACTAAGCCACCCAGGCGCCCCAACAGTGCCTTTACTTTCTGACTCATCTCTTATGAGCACAAAATTCCCATGTATTTAAGTAACTCATGCTATGTACGTGTATCAGGCCCCAAATACTAATACAAATACATGGGATAAATAATTAGTAAAGACTATTTACTTCACTAAACAGATTCACAGCAAGACCTTCTTAAATTGTAAGTCACTATAGTACATTTACTTTTTGTAAGTAATTTCTAAGAGACATCTAATGAGGATACAAATATATACAAAAAGAGAACCAAGCACTCAAGGTCTATATACATAACGAATATGCATATCACATTTATATAATGCCAGGCATCCTTAGTCATGCTAAAGTAGTCGAACATTTTCTTATCTATACCAGCTATCCTGGATCAGATTCAGAGGGCAGGCCTTCTTCGCCTTGTATTTGTATAAACTAAAAAATATTAACGTCAACAAGGTGACTTGATATTTTCCAAAGCTTCACAAAACTAACGCTAGTATTCAAGTGTGAAATGCAGAGAAAATACACGTTGTTTTGTCTGGTATCTGCTTTTCCCTCTGGATGACTGTGTCGGGAAACAACAGAGTTCTCCATCCTAAGGGCTCAATGGCCCACGTTGCTCAGGTTTAGAAAGAGCATGAACATCCCTGGTGTAGAAAGTTGAGGTAGAGGAGCTTCTCAGGGTCAAGGGGACCAGAACAACAGAAAAGTGCCTCACGTGGCTACTGTGTGGTCGGTGAATAAAGGTGGAAGTAGTTCTAAGAAACACACTCTTAACTTTTTAAAAGATTATGGCCGTATTCTAACCTCACCACAGGGAGAGAGGTAGAGGGCTCCTACCAAAACCTTGAGGTGAATGCAGGGGTGTTCACTGTTCCACCGGCAGCATTTGAAAGAGGGAGGGGGCGTCTGCTCTGTCCTTAGCCCTTCACCAGCAAGCTCAGACTGGGAAGATGCATCATTTTCTGCGCACAAAGAGAGAGCCTGCCTCTCTGAAAAGATGCTCTGGAGGAAGCAGAACACTGATGGGGAATTTAAAGGGCAGCGGAAACCATAAAAGACATAAAAGGTCAATTGATCCAAACATCCTGGCAGCCAGGGCTTGCTGATCCTCTGTGTTCGGCAAGCAGGAAGGCAGTTAAAAGGGGCGCTGGGTCAGGCCACGCTTGGAGTGACTGACAGGGAAACTGGTTCTTCCTTGGGCTCAGCAGACTTGCCTCAACCACAAGAACACTTAGGAAAATCTTCCTTGTCCTCTGCACAATGTCCTGACTTTTTGATCAAATCATTCTTCAGGTAAAAACTGTCACATGTTACATTGGTTCTTTGAAAGAAGAAGAATTTTTTGAAGAGCCTCCTCTTTCAGGGGGTATAAAGGTCTTAAATATCCATGGGCACAATCTTACACTGGCTAAAATAAATAGAAAGGTGCTACTATCTAACCATATATTAGTCAAATAAATGAATGTGATACACACACACAGAGAAGATGTATGTTTGTTTGTTTGTTTTTCCTGGACGATCTATGCATGGAATGCACTTTATATTTTCTTAGAGAACAGTTCTTTTATAGACCATGAAGCCATTACATTACTTTCTGACCTGCTCTTTTGAGCTTTAACCACACCTTCATCCTCATCCCTGTCTACTCTCATTACTGATGGAAGGTGAAATAACTTACTAATTCTATGCCAAATCATATTGTGTCTATTTCTCTGTGCATTTGTGTGTGAGGCTGCTTGTGTATGTGGTGCTCATATATTCTAAGTCAATACACATAAATACCTAGAGCCTTAAAGATGGTAAAATGATGGTAAAATCCATTGGAAGATAACTTTTAAAGTGGATGCTATTCGTTCCACATCTTTATGATTGCATTTATTTGATTTTCAAGATTGTTTTGAGTGGGTGGCAAACTGTTGCTTTTGTCATAGTATGTATTCTTCCACAAGGGAGAGAAAAGAAAAGAAGAAATAGGGAAGTGTACCTAACAATGGTACACTTAGGTAGAGACAACAGAGACTGCTAACTATCACGCATTCAGATGTAAGATTTATCTTCACAACATCTATTAGACTTTCATTTGTAATACTGGCATTAAAAACTCCTGCAGTATATTTTTACATCTTTATTTTTTTAGTTTTTAGGGATAATCTTTTATTTATTATCTTTATTGCTGAAAACATATGCATGAGTAATCTAGCAATGTATATTAGAAATTTGGAAGTCATAACTAAAAATATCTAAATATCCAAGGTACCTATAGTATCTGACATAGATCATAACAGCATAGAAAACAACTATTCTTAGCCTGACCCCTAGTGTTAACAGCAAATAAGCATGGAGTCTGCAAGAGGTAGACCAAGAAAAAATTGTTTAAAAAGAAACACAGAATAATTTTTTTCATTATAAATAAATTCATCCTTAGTAAGTAAATCCCGGGCACAGGAACATCAATCCAGAAGGAGCTCAGAGATAAACACCTTCATCTGATAGAAGGGAAACCTGAGTGTGACTGGTTCTGGGATGACAGAGTTAGTCTGAATTAGTTTATACAGCGTCATTTCAGTCTTCGCACCCTCTCCACCTGCCATCAATCTATTTTACAACTGGAGTTAGACAAGAGTCTGACTTGTGCTCCCTGGCCTCAGCACCTCCTGAGCACTGATATGGCTAAGACTGGGTATGGCTTAGATATGGGTACACTGCTCTGAAGTTGGCAGTTAAGTTCAAGTTACTCAAAAGGCACAGTAGAAAGGGCCAGGGAAAGAATTTATTCCTCTATTAATCAAGTCTGAGTTTAGAATTGTCTGACTTTTCTCCAATCAACTAAGACAATCTTAGTAATTATCCACCCATTTACAAGACATTTCTAACTATGGCTCTAAACTCAACCAACTCAAATGTTTCCCCTCTGTTTTCTAGTACAGGGAGATCTCTTCTTGCAGTGGAAGCCCTCCAAAACTTTGAATGGGATGTCTCCCCAAATGAAATGATCAGCAGGGGGTTAACTTTTATTCATGACTTCAGGTGACATATTCTGGGCAGATAAAGAAAAGGAGAATTGTGAAGTGCTGGCTTATTTTTCTGAAGCTCTTGAACACCCAGATCTTCTGATCTCCTTTGCTCTCATATGGGACACTTGTCTTACTACTCCCAAATTTTTCTTTTTTTTTTCTTATTTATGACTTTCTCTACTTCTTTTGATCCTAAATTCAGCTTATAAAAGCTTTCCCATGGTAATTACTTAGTTTTAGATCTTAGAATATTCAACTTTGCTTTCTATTACAAAGCTAATAAGCACACTTACTTTGTAAGCCTGGAAATTGTCCCCAGCTTGTTCTAAGACACTTCTGATTAAATTTACCAAGTTGATTTTCAGCAGAAATCTGAGTAACTAATGTCCCAATTACCACTCAATTTCTTACCTTGGGAATATTTGAGGGGGTATATTTATAAGCTGATTAAAGAAGGTCATGCTTAGAGGTAACCTAATTGTTACTGGTTTTAAAATGACACAATTCTCAGGGCACCTGGGTGGTTCAGTCAATTAAGCGTCCAACTTTGGCTCAGGTCATGATCTCATGGTCTGTGTGTTCGAGCCTTGCATCAGGCTCTGTGCTGACAGCTCAGAGCCTGGAGCCTGCTTCAGATTCTGTGTCTCCCTCTCTCTCTACCCCTGCTCTGCTCACCCACACCCCTCTGATAAATAAACATTAAAAATAATTAAAAATAAAAATAAACTAAAATGACATAATTCTCATCGTCTTCACTGTTTCTTCTCTTGTCTTTTAGTGTATTGATGGGAACATCTGAATAAAAAAGTGATTTCAGAGATGTTGTCAATAAAAACTTGCAATAATACTTTACAAAGCTTTTGATGGAGCGATTGCAATGATTCATGTTATATATATCTTTGAATTTTTGCTGTGTTTAGAAAAGGGCCAGTACTAAAGAAGCAACAAACATGATAAAGATAATGATTTTGGGGGGAACGTTAATTCCATATCATGAACTATGGTGACTCAGCCATCCTTGAATCAGCTTAATTGCATCCCTTGTATCCACCCCTTCAGAGATGCCTGATTCCTGTCCGTTTTCCAAACATAGAGCCCAGCAACTTAACCTTTCAGTGAGCTTCTCCAATAGTATTCTGGTCAATTTCCTTCATTTTATAATATTGGTTTCTGTTGCTTGCATCCAAAAACCCTAATTAACCCAGAGTAGCAACATTACGAGTAACAAGCAAAAGCTAGAATTGGTTCCAGGCAAAATAAGGCAGGTGGCAGTGACAATTCCTAGCCATAAACCCAGAGAGGAATGTACCACTCCGTGGAATGAAATGGCTGGGTTAGTTAATTAAATCACCACCTGTGTTTATCCAAAATCAAATTCCTATTTATGGCAAGACGTTGCACTGCTCTGCCATGGAGAGTGAGAGGTGTTCCAGACCCCAGGGTGAGAAAATGCCAAGCCACAGCCCTGTAGGGGCAAGCACAGTTATCACAAGAGGCAGTAGGGCAGGCGCAGTAAACACATTTTGATTCACAATAATGCCATGGTCAATTGAACATAGTTTCCTGGAAGAAAATAAAAAAATAAGAATAAAAATTCAGGTCTGGGGACAAAAGTCTGTTGTGAGCCACTGTAAAAAATGGGTTCAATCTTCCCTCATTTCCCAATCCTGAAATAGTTCACAGACAAGAACTCCTTGAATAAAGGAAGGCAAGGTGGACTTCGAAATAAACCTTGAAATATATCCACCATGTATGGCCTGTGAGATTTTTTCTCACCATAACCAAAGGGTCTTAAAGTTACTTAACCAGGGTAAATCTTTAGTGGAATGAAAACACCAAATCTTTCAAGGACTATCAGGCACTGTCTCTGACCTAACTGGTGGGAACCCAAAACACTGCTTCAAACCCCTAATCTTATTTGGGGTTTATGAGCTTCAGGAGAACAGTAAAGTTTCCACAGTAGCCTCCTGGAAAAACCAAAAAACTTCAAACCCATTTCATAGTTATGTTTAATGTTCCTGAGTGTATAGTTTGAATAGACATCTTTAGAAGCCAGCATCAACCCTACATTGATGCCACTGACTAAAACCAATGATTATACAGGGCCAAGTAGAAGTCCCTGGGTCCCCTCTTCCTACCAAGCAACATGTCATAAATCTCAGCACTCCCCTTGGTACAGAAAATAGCAGGGACTAGGGGAACCATCATAAACTTAAAAAAATTAGGCAATTTCATACTCTCATTTAATTATACAGTTGAACTGATGCAGAAATGAACAGGCTTAAAATAGGCATTTGGGGGGTTGTTGATCTGAAAAAAAAAAAAGTACTCATCTCAGCTTGGTTACTGAAAGACAATTTTTCTGGACATTGATTCAAGGTCACTAGTCATTTTCTTTTAGGACACCAGAAACATTCTTCCAGGTCATTTTTGCTTTAGAGAAGTCACTTGCCAGTCTAAAGGCTGCTACTGTGATTTTTTTTTTTTTTTTTGAGTTTTTATAGTTTCACTATGATGATTCACTATGTGTTTCTTTTTATTTAATCTGCTTGGGTTCACTGGGATTTTGAATGTGAAGACTGAGATCTTTCATCAGTTCTGGAACACAGTAAAGCTATTATCTTGTGAAATATTGCTTCTGTACAATTCATTCTTTTCTCTCTTTCAGGAACTCATGCTTAGAACTTGCTCTCTTGTTAGCTTCTTAAACTCTTCTCTATATCTTTTTGTCTCCTTATCCTTTGTTCTAGATGATACCTTCTGATCTCTCTTGATTTTCTCTTCAGTTAAATGTAATTTGTTATTAACATGTTCATCACATTTTTTATTTGAGTTAAGTCATTAATACAATTTATTTTTACACATTTTTAGATTCATAGAAAAGTTGAGAAGCTAGAACAAAGTTTCTTTTTTTTTTTTTAATGTTTTTTATTTATTTCTAGAAGAGAGAGAGAGACAGCATGAGCAGGGGAGGGTCAGAGAGACAGGGAGTGACAGACTCTGAAACAGGCTCCAGGCTCTGAGCTGGCTGTCAGCCCAGAGCCCGACGCGGGACTCGAACCCACAAACCGCGAGATCATGACCTAAGCGAAAGTCGGACGCTTAACTGACTAAGCTACCCAGGCGCCCCAAGAACAGAGTTTCTATATACCCCACACTCAGTTTCTGGTCTTATTAATATTTTACATTATTATGATACATGTATTATAATCAAGGAAGCAATGTTGATTGCTAAAGACCATAGTTTATTTAGATTTCCTTATCATTTCCTTAATGTCATTTTTCTGTTCCAGAACTCCATCTGGGATGCCACATTAAATACACTTGTCCTCTCTGTTCACGTTCCTCTTGCCTGTGAGTTTCTTGACTTTCCTCATTTTTAATGACCTTGGCATTAAATGAGTACTGGCCAGGCGTTTTGGAAAACGTCCTTCTATTGGAATTTGATGTGTTTTTTTCTCATGATTAAGCAGGGATTGTAGGTGTTGGGAGGGAGAACACTGCACTAAAGAGCTATTATTGTCACATCATAATAAGCATACATACTATCGGTACGACTTTGACTTGTTGACACCGGCTTTAATCACTTACCTGAAGTGGTATTTGCCAGGTTTCTCCACTGTAAAGTTGTAGCCCCATTACTTACCACACATTTGGAAGAAAGTCACTATGTGCAACACACACCTATAGAGAGTTATGCCCCCCTCCTTGCGTGGAGTCCTTATTAAAATTATTTGGAATTTTTCTCCATGACAGATTTATCTCTTGGGAATTTATTAGTTTATTTGATCTTTTATTTATATATGTATAAACATGTGATATTTATTTTATTCTATTTTGAACAATAATCCCTATACTACTTATTCATTTTGTTGTTCAACTGGTTTCAGCTGTGGCCACTGGGTGCTCCTTTGATCTTCCTACCAATGTGTTTGTTTTCAGCTGTTTCTTGTTTTCCGGCACTACAAATGCTCCAGGTTCATCTTGGGTGTTTTCTGTCGCAGTGTTAGGACCCGCCATTTCTTTGAGGAGCCCCGGTTCCTTTTGTTAGAGAATGGTATTAGAAACCAAAATCTGGGTGCTATTATATGCATGTTGCAACGGGGTGTCATTTCTCTTAGGCCCTTTCATCTAAAAGCAGAAAATATACATGACTATACTAACCTATATATTTAAATGCATCTATAAATATTTCTATATGCAAACATCTGTACATATATTAAGCTCACCATGAATTCATATGATATCTCCAACTCTGATTGCCACATGGGGATTTCCAGCCCCCTCTTGTCACTTAATTGTAATCTCCCACTTCAACAGTGAGAACTCTGGCTCCCACCAGAGATATGCCCCATTCTGGTATATGTGTATAGCAGTATCAGAATTGGAAACCCATAATACCATGGGAAACAACTTTATCAGAGCATAGTGCTTCTGTGCAGTTTCTCTTATCCTTAGTCTTACAGAGGCCACTCATTTCTAAAAACACTCAGCGTATCACCTTTCCTCCAACCCTTCCGTGAGACTCTTTCAATCGTTTGTAATAGACTTCCTTGTCACAGTCTGCATTTCTTCTTAGAATACCCTAATCTCCTAAATTATAATTAAAATTTTGCATCCATTAAGGGTACTTTTTGTGTTATACAGTCCTATGAGTTTTGACAAATGCATGATATATTGTATTCACCATCACATTATTATAAAGAATAGCTTTATTCCCCTAAAAATCCACTATGTCTTACCTGTATCTTTATTATTATTTTTTTAATGTTTTTTATTGATAGGAGAGAGAGAGAGAGACAGCGTGAGCAGGGGAGGGTCATAGAGAGAGGGAGTCACAGATTGAAACAGGCTCCAGGCTCTGAGCCGGCAGTCAGCACAGAGCCCGACGCGGGGCTCGAACCCACCAACCGCGAGATCATGACCTAAGTGAAAGTCGGACGCTTAACCGACTAAGCCACCCAGGCGCCCCTTACCTGTATCTTTAAAATTTTCTTTTCTAGAATGTTATAGAACTGGTTTCTTTCACTTAGTAATATGCTTTTGATATTTCTCCATCTGTCCTTGTGGCTTTATAGCTCACTTCTCTGTATCTCTGAATAATACTGTGATGAATCTTATTTTACCCATTCGGCTTTTAAGGGACATCTTGTTGCTTCCAGTTTTAGGAGATTACTAATAAATCTGCAGTAAGCATGTACATGGAGGTTTCTGTGTAGGCTTGGCTTTTCAAATCAGTTGGGCAAATACCAAGGAGCATGTTTGCTGGATCATATGGTAAGACTGTGTCAACTTTGTAAACGATTGTCCAACCGTCTTCCAAACTAAACATACCATTTTGTATTCCCACCAACAATGAACGAGCATTCCTTTTGTTCCTCATCTTATTATCTCTGAAAACGTTATTTGTTCATTTTGTATTTCACAGTTGTACCCACTCAAAATTGATTTCTATATATGTAGTGTGTATGGATCCATGTTTTGTTTTTCACATGAATTTTTAGATAGAATATGTGATGTTTTTGCAAATATAAATGATAAATGTATTTCATTTTAAAGAGATTTACTGATAACATGTTGAAACACAATTTTGTATATTGACATTTTATTCAGCAATGTTACCTGACTTATGAATTAATTCTAATAAGTTATCTGTAGATACATGTAAATTATATATTTTAATTTAAAAGTTTTTTTAACATTTACTTATTTTTTGAGAGACAGAGTATGAGCTGGGGAGGGACAGAGAGAGAGAGGGAGACAGGCTCCAGGCTCTGAGCTGTCAGCACAGAGCCTGATACGGGCCTCAAACCCACGAACTGTGAGATCATGACTTGAGCCGAAGTCCGATGCTTAACCAACTGAGCCACCCAGGCATGCCAAATTATATATATATTATTTATACACACACACACACACACACACACACTTTACTGAGGTATAGTTGACCTACAATGTTTCATTAGTTTCAGATATACAACAGAGTGATTCCACAACTCTATACATTATGCTATGCTCACCACAAGTGTAGCTATCGTCCCTAACCATGAAACTATTACAATACCACTGACTATATTCCCTAAGTTGTAACTTTCATCCATAACTGAAAGCCTATTCCTCCCACTCCCCTTTACCCATTTTTCCCATCCTATCACCCTTCTCCCTTCTGGCAACCACCAGTTTGTTCTGTATTCATAGGTCTGTTTCTGCTTTTTTTGTTTGACTGGTTGGTTCATTTTTTAGATTCCACATATTAAGTGAAATCATATGGTATTTATCTTTCTGTCTGACTTATTTCATTTAGCATTACACCCACTAGGTCCATCCATTTTGTTGCAAATGGCAAGATTTCATTCTCTTTTTGTGGCTGAATAATAGCCCACTGTATGTGGATACCACATCTTCTTTATCCATTCATCTGTCACTAGACTCTTAAAGTTGTTTCAATACCTTGGCTGTTGTAAATAATGCTGCAATAAACATAAGGGTGCATACTCCTACTTTCAAATAACTGTTTTCATTATCTTTGCTTAAATATTTCTATTTTTAAGTTTTTGAGAAACCTCCATGCTTTTTTGTTTTGTTTTGTTTTCCACAGTGGTTACACCAATGTACGTTCCCATCAATAGTGCATAAGGGTTCCCTCTTCTCCACACCTTGGCCAATACTTGTTAATTTTCTTGTCTTTTAGATATTAGTCATTCTGATGGGTGTGAAGTGCCATCTCATTGTAATTTTGATTTGCAGTTTCCTAATGATTAGTGATGCTGAGCATCTTTTCATGTGTCGGTTGGCCATCTGCATGCCTTCTTTGGAAAATGTCTATTCGGGTCCTCTGCTTATTTTAATTGGATTATTTGAAGGTTTCAGTGTTGGATTGTGTAAGTTCTTTATATATCTTGGCTATTAACCCCTTATCAAATATATCATTTGCAAATATCTTCTCCCATTCAGTAGGTTGTTTTTTCATTTTGTTGATGGTTTCCTTAACCATGCAAAAGCTTTCTATTTGGGTACAGTCCCAATAGTTTGTTTCTGCTTTTGTTTCTCTTACCTGAGGAGACATGTCTACAAAAATGTTGCTAAGGGTGATGTCAAAGAGGTTATTGTATTTGTTTTCCTCTAGGAGTTTTATGGTTTCAGGTCTCACATTTAGGTCTTTCTTCCATTTTGAGTTTATTTTTGTGTCTGGTGTTAAGAAAGTGGCCCGGTTTTATTCTTTCGCATGTGGCTGTCTAGTTTTACTAGCACTATTTATTAAAGAGAGTGTCTTTTTCCCATTGCATGTTCTTGGCTCCTTTGTTATAGACTAATTTAACATACAGATGTGGGTTTATTTCTGGGCTCTTTACCCATGTCTACTGATCTGTAAGTATATTTGTGTGCTAGTACCGTGCTGTTTTGATCACAATAGCTTTGTAGTATATAGTGCAGTCTGAAATTGTAGGTGGTTGTGGTTCCACATAAATTTTAGGATTATGTGCTTTAGTTCTGTGAAAAATGCTATTGGTATTTTGATAGGGATTGTACTGAATCTGTAGACTGCTTTTGGTAATATGGACATTTTAACCATGTTGATTCTTCCAATCCACAAGCATGGAGTACCCTTCCACCTGCTGGTGTCATCTTCAGTTTCTTTCATCAATGTTTTATAATTTTCAGAGTACAGGTCTTTCACCTCTTTTGTCAAGGTCATTCCTCAGTATTTTAAACATTCTAGGGCAATTGTGTGAATTATGTTAATATATAGTTAAATCTATCTTTAAATATTGTGAGTGATATTTCTACTTTTCCAGCCTTCAAGTATGTATTTTTCTTATATTAAGAAAATATAATTTTGCTGGCATCTAAAATAACTATAAACACCACTATTTACAATAATCACAACACCTAATTATCACATTATTCTCAGATTAGACACTTGTTTTTAACAGATTAAGGCAGTTTCCTTCTATTCCTCAAGGAATAGTCTTTTTTTAAATTATACAACTAAATTATGAATTTTATCAAAAGTATTTTCCTGTATGTACTGCATTGCTCATTTAATCATTTTTACATTCTGTAAAGGCAAGGCATGGTAGCACTTGATTTTCTCATGTTAAACTAACTTTAAATTCCTGAAATAGGTCTCACTTGTTTAAGATGTATTAGCTTTTATAAATATTGCTGCATGCAGTTTCCCAGATTTTTTTTTTTTTTTAGAGGGAGAGAGCACAAGAGTGGGAAGGGGCAGAGGGAGAAGGAGAGAGAGGGAGAAAATGAGACAGAGAGAGAGAGGAAATCTTAAGCAGGCTCCCTACTCAGCATGGAGTTGGATGTGGGGCTCCATGCTATGACCCTGGGGACATGACCAGAGCTAAAATCAAGAGCTGGGTACTCAACTGGCTGAGCCACCCAGGCACCCCTACAGTTTCCTAGATTTTTATTTAAAATGCTTATATTTAAATTACAATATGTATATGCCTATAATCTTTACTAACGCCCTTGAAAATATTTGGCTCAAAGAATTTGGACTTAGAAAATTTGTTTTGACATGTTCCTCTTTTTCTCTGTCAGAAAGAGTTTATGTGATAGAGGTGTTAAATCCTGCTTAACATTTGGTAGAACTTTTTCACTGATGTATTCTGGGTACAGAATTATCCTTGTGGAAAGAATAACTACAGAACTATTCAGATGTTTCACCTTGCCTTAAGCAGCTTTGGTAAGCAGTATTGCTCTAGAAAGTTGCACTTCTCTTGCCATTAATTAATTGTCATGAAGTTGTTCCTAATGTTCTTGTATTACATTTGTATTGTCTGTAAGATACACAGTGATATCCTCTTTTCATTCCAGTGTTGGTTATTTTTATCTACTCTTTTGTTCTCAATAAGTTTTTAAAAAGTTTTATTAGTCATTTTATAGAAACATTCTATTTTCATATCAACAACATTTTGCTTATTTTTAGCCCTTTCTAATCTGTGCTTGTTTCTATACCATCACTTTCTGCTCTTATTTTGTTTTATTTTCTCCATTCTTTGGTTTAACCTGCTGTTTTCATAAACCTCTTGAGAGGAATACTTCATTCATACATTTAAGCCTTTATGTTATTTCTGAAATACTCATTTATAGCTATAAATCTCTCTCTAGGCATGGGTCTCTTATAACGTAGAATTTTATTTTTCAATTCAAATGATTTTTCATTTAAATTATGATTCTTCTTTGATTCAAGAGATAGTGATATGTTGCTTGATTTCCAAATAATGGCAGTTTTCTGGTTAACTCTTTGTGGTCAAATAACAAATTGTTTATATGAGCCCTTTAAAAGGTTGCCAAAGGTGTACCAAACTTTTGTAAGTATTTTACATATGTTATGATTGTGAATTTGCCTAGTTTTTTTTTTTTAATTTTTATTTATTTCTAGGAGAGAGAGAGCGTGAGCAGGAGAGGGTCAGAGAGAGAGGGAGACATAGACTCTGAAACAGGCTCCAGGCTCTGAGCTGGCAGTCAGCACAGAGCCCGATGCGGGGCTTGAACCCACGAACCGCGAGATCGTGACCTAAGCGAAAGTCAGACGCTTAACCGACTAAGCCACCCAGGCGCCCCTTGCCTAGTTTTTTTTTTTTTTTTTTAATATTTTTTATTTATTTCTAGGAGAGAGAGAGACAGCGTGAGCAGGGGAGGGTCAGAGAGAGAGGGAGTCACAGACTGAAACAGGCTCCAGGCTCTGAGCTGGCAGTCAGCACAGAGCCCGATGCGGGGCTCGAACCCACGAACCACGAGATCATGACCTAAGCGAAAGTCGGCCGCTTCACCGACTAAGCCACCCAGGCGCCCCTGCCTAGTGTTTTTTTAACGTGAATTCTTGCTTCATGCATTTTGAAACTGTTATTAGATTTTTTCTGATGTAATATTTAGTACATTAATGGCTCTTCATGTCTAATTTGTTGTACATTTACTGATTATATTTCTACTTTCAGTTATTGTGTATTTCCCCTGTAAAATTTCTGTTTTGTCCTTTATATAGTTATTCAGCTAAATTCTAAATCTTGTTTCATTCCCCTGAGCATGCCAATCATAGTTAATTCAATGTGAATAGAAATACTACTTACTTTGGTAACTCTATTATCTGAATCTCTTGATGGTTAGTTTCAGTTTTTATTATTTTTTTTTTAAGTTTTAGTCATGTTTCTAATATGCCATGCCATTTGTTCTTTTTTATTTTTACTTAACTGCTGGATGTTGAACAAGAAGAATTGGAAAGATCACAGAAACCTATAGTGCCACTTTCTCCAGAGAAAATCTGCACTGACTTCTGACAGGAGCCTAAAGACAAAAGAAATCTCATATAATCTCAATCCAATCAGGAAGGGAGAAGATATCCACCTAGTTTAAATCCTTAAGGAGATTAATCTATTTTCAGTTTAGCTTTTCTTTTAGAGTAGAGAGTTTTCGAGCCCTGGGCACTTACCAGGGACCTGTACAGCCCTTGAACTCCAATTTTTGGCTCAGGAGCCTGAGAAATGAGTGAAGATTTCTTCACCTTCTAAGACTATCAGCACCTAGAGAAAGCTGGTCCCTCCTAATAGCCAGAATACCTCTTGGGTATTTTTGTTTTCCTAGATATTTGTCCCTTAATTTTCCATAGGTGTGATAGCTCTTTGAAATCATCCCAAAGGTTATTAAAGAAATACCTTGTACATCTTCTCTAGTTCTTCATATGTGTACTGCAGTCTGAATGTCGATGTATGCTGCCTTAACTTAAAACAAAACTTCCGTGTTGGAGTGAAAAATATAAACGGTTTTGAGAAGGGGAGACACGTGGGTGGTTTATTTTTCTCAACTTTGTATATAAAATATGAAAGATATGAAACGATGAAAATATAAAGAGAAATATCCATGGAAATTAGAGTTATATTGAGAGTCCTTTCTTAACTTCAAGTTAACATTTCTCATTCTTCATTTCCTGTGACATTTTTAAGGAAATGTATTAAGTTTAAGCTTGCACTTAAAATTCTGTTTGTGTTCCAATGCTATGATCATTTCTATGCCTACACACAAAGTGGCCACAAATCAGAAAGAAAATACAGCCTATGTGATAATTAAATAATTGTAACGCAGGTCATGTGAAGAAAACTCCATGTAACCTGACTGTCCAATCACTTGGAGAGGCCTAACCAGTTCATCCTCAGGAGAATGGAGGAGCAAATATTGCTGTGAGGAACATGTAAGAAAAATTTAAACAGTGACACTGAACTCTCATCTCCCCGAAATTTGAAAATGGTTTAGCTACTAATATTTTCTCCTCATCTAAGATTGAGCAGATTCCTCCCGAAGTTCTGATTCAGTTCTGTAGTTTCAGTTTTCGGCGTGAGGACCCTGTGTGATTTGTGCCTTTTAAGCACAGATTAAGAGTCAGGGCCTTTCTGCTGCCTTCTTTTTTAATTACTATGATGCCACTGAAAACATGCTCGGCTCTTGGGCCAAGAAACTCAGCATCTAAGTGACAGTGATTTCCAAGGCAGTGCTTTCCTGAGCTGTCAAATGAACAGTGTTTGATATGTCACATTACACCTTCTTCTGAAACAAAGAGTAAAATAATCTGGATGGCTGTTGCTAATGGAACATAAATTTCACCGGTATTTGAAATGTTAACAGGGATAGCTTTATGGGTTAAAAACAAAAACACAAAAGCCTGCTGTATCAGAATGCTAAGCAAATACTGGCAGTTGATACATAAGTTGTCGACATTTTTCTTTTCCCCCCACTCAACTTAGAGAGAATATAAAATATAAAGGTAGAAAAAGCAGAACACAGAAAAGGAGATATTCTATCATTCCACACTGATCATCCATTTATTAAAATGTTATCAAGCAACTTACTTAGAATAGCAAGACAGTTTCTGAAAGTTGCTTCTCTAGATACTGAAATCTTTTACAGAAAATAAACAATACAGAAAAATTGTCTTTTAATGTTGAAGGTTTACAGCATAATAACTTGGTGAGTCAGATATCTTTTATTTTTGTATGGATGTCTTGGCTTTTAACCAGTTAAAATCACTTAGGAGGTCCAGGGGATGTGGTGATGTTGGAAACTGGTATGTTCACGCTTTAAATGATATACAAAGTTAAGTGGGATTGAATTTGTATACTACTCTATCTTGAAAGTTGTGCATTTCAGGATAAAATTCAACCTAAATAGTATCTTTTGTCCTTCATTATAGAAAAACCCAAAATCATAGATCAATATATGTTAGTCCACCTAACTCTTCACATTTCTTTTTATTCTTTTCCAAATTATACTGTTTGCCCTCTATGTTTGAACACTGCCATTTAAAAAAGAAATCCAGAAAACCAATATAAAATAATATTTTAAGCAGTATAACCTATCCGAAAAGAAAGAAAGAAAGAAAGAAAGAAAGAAAGAAAGAAAGAAAGAAAGAAAGAAAGAAAGAAAGAAAAGAAAGAGAATTTATGCAATAAGGAAACCACAAGAAATGGTGAACCTTAACAATGGAATGACCTTGATGTCTCAGGTGCATAATAACATACCAGTCAAGGGTTTTATGTGTGTCATTTAAAAAGTATATATTAATGTCCAATGTCACCCTGAGAAAAATCCTTCATAACGGAAGTTCAAAACCTACTGAGTAAAGAGATGCAGCCTGCAATGCAAGAGTGCTGAGGCTCTCATAGGTTCTGTACTGTCAGGGAGACTGAAGGAGAGAGTGCAGAAGACGTTCTTATGGTGACCCCGACTTGACACTTCTTACTCAGCCTTTAAGTCCCCCAATATATCACCTTCACCACGTTACTAGCATTCATGTAACAGTATCAAATATTTTGTGAAAAATGCTGGAAATATGGATAAATTCTGTTATTATCAAAACACCACATTAAAAGTTATAGTTCATGAATTAAAGAATCAGTGTATTTTCTGAGTTAAAACTGCTTTTTAACAGAGGGCACTTCAAAACTAAAAGTGAAAGTTAAGGAATTGAGATATTGGAAATATAATTCTGACTTGTTCATCAACTTTCAGTAAGATGTTATCCATCTTCACCCTTTTCAGTCTCAATTTTCTCATTTGCAAAATGAAGAAGATTGAACTTGAATATTTCTGAGATCCCTTGTACTCCCAATGATGTATTTGAGATGGAGACCGTGACAGAATTTGCGGACGTCCTATATTCCAGAGAACGAAGGCAGTAGCTGCACAGCGTCAGAACAGCTGGACTGGACCAGGGCACTGGAGCTAAGGTCACACCTAGCTACGCCTTCATCAGAAGAAGACAAAACTGGGCCTACTCATTTGGTATAACACCAGCCTTCTCCAAAATCTGTCTCATCATTGAGGGTGCGACCAAAGCACGTGCACTCCAAGAGCATTTCCTTGTCCCCCAGCAGGCATCAGGAGCGTGCTAGGTCTAAACAGCGTGGTGCCTTTAGAGCTTCTACACTCTCATCAGCGGTGACACGGGGCCCCAGGAGGCTACTTTTTTACTTCTGCCCCACTGTCGGCCTTTCCACCACTGCTGCTTTGAACTGACAAGACTAACTGTTCAGCCTGACTCTGCTGGTCTCCAGTCCCTAAAGGAAGCCCCAGACCATCAGTCAACTCCCAGTCTCTTACCTCTCAAAGGCTCTGCCCTTCCCTTTTTCTGAACCCTTTCCCACCTCTACTTCTGAATCCGTTCCACCATGCCGTCTAGACCTCACCTTCCGTCATCAGCAAATCTCCCTGCATGCTTAGCATCTTCTCGAAATACTCCTTGCTTGTTCTCGATGTTGTAAACCCTGGCTCTCCCCACCAAGGACCTTACTTCCTCTTGTCCCTCTCTTACCTTGCACGTTGTGCTGGAAGGTGGGGCAGGTGACTGACTTGCTCTTCATCGCTCTTTGCTTTTTCTTTTTATTTAGGATGTATTACAAAATTTTTACTATTCGTTGCCCTGGTAAAATCACACTTTCAGATGATGATAAATCATAGCCACACTGATACACTGAGGAGGATGAAGGCCAAGTGGTATATTAGCCAGGCATAGTAGCCAATTTTCTTTTTCCAAAAGTTTCCTACCACCCTTCTTCACTGCTATTTTCAAACTACTTTCCTTTCCTTCTAAAGAACCCTGAAACTTTCACTCTCCTGTATCAGATAACTATCTTTATAACTTCTTTCTTATTTCCATTCATTCCTACTGATTTTAGTTCCTAGATCCTTTTATGAAAGAAAGACTCTCTACTGCTTTAATTCTTCGCAATTTCAGTATACATGTAGCTGATGTTCTCCATACTATACCCTCTCAGTCACTGGATCACCTCTCCACAGGGTCTCATCCACCCACTTTCCTCACGCACTCCCATAGCCAGACCTAATATCCTGTCACTACCAGTAACTATAGAACAAAATGGCATCCTCTCTTCATATCCTAATCTGCACCACGAAATATCAAGGGCATTCAGCTGCCCTGCATAAACAGATATTTGTCCAACAACAGCCAGGATGAGTGCTCTGAGACACTGAGAATTCAGACTGGCCCTAACAACTCCCCCTTTTGGAACATAAAACATGGAGCCACCGGGCATATTTTTCTCCTGATAGAACCAAAGATGTGTATTAAGACTATTTATACCATTTATGTCTGTATTGTATTAATGTGAACTATAAAATCTATAAGCTTTATTTTTTTAAGTTTATTTATTGTGTGTGTGTGTTGGGGGGTGTGAGGGAGTGCGAAGAGAAAGGGAAAGAGAATCCCAAGCAGGCTCCAAGCTGTCAGTGCAGAGCCCAACGTGGGGCTTGAACGCATGAACCGTGAGATCATGACCTGAGCTGAACTCAAAAGTCAGATGTTTAACTGACTGAGCCATCTAGGCATCCACATAACCTTTCTAACCCACAGATATGTACCCTGGAGCACTGGAAAATAAAAAACAAACAGGAAAAGAAAAAGAAGACTTATGGAAGGAGTGAAAGATTTTCATGGGACTGAAATGTTTTAAAAGCAAACAAAATAATAGTAAAATCCACTCAAGAAAATAGGGATTTGGATTTACTTTTTGAAAGCAACTAAAATGAGAGTGACCAGGTTAGTTTGTTCAAGTTAGGGCTATGATTATCTAGGTTACTTAAATTTAAATTTTGAATGCAAGTTCTTGTAAAATTCAAAGGATTTAGTTTACCTTAGCAAAAGAGCTCTATTTGCTAATTACAGGCTTAATGTTAAATTAGATCCTATTTCTCTGGAGCAGCAAAGTAATCACACAAGAATCCCATGCCTCTATTAAACATATACTTTAGAAGCCACTGATTATACCAGATTTGTTTGTGTAGCACTGGCAGATGTCCTGAAAGGCTATGGAAAATGCAGTCACTGTTTCATAGAAGACAGACAGTCCTGATAGCAGAGCAAGGTATGTGAGTGCATCTGTAGATCGAAGAATGCGTCTGGGTGAGCGAGTGGCCACGGTGGCGACCTGCCAATATATAATTATAGTTATATAATTTAGTACAATGGATTGTCTAAACACCTGTGATGATGCTATTTGTTCTCCACGTGCCTCAGGAAAATACTGCAAGGATTCACAAAAGAGGCCCAAACATCTATCTTTAAGCTTTACAAAATTCAGCACTGTGGAAACAATGCTTACTGTAGACAGAATCCTAATGTGGAAAAAAAAATCCACATAGGTTTCCTTTGTGCCAAATGACCACACATTTCCTACAGCTGTTTTTACCTCTGCAGAGACATATGTGCAAAGCTATCACATTTTGCTGTTAAGAGTTCTCGTGGTTCATAGTTGAGTAGATGACATCCCGTCAATCACTACTACTCAAAACGAGTGCAGCTGGCCCTGTTTCCTCTGGTGCATTTTACGAGGCCATGCTTGAAGGGCTAAGTGTGGGTCAGACAGCCCAAAGAAGGGAGGGTTGGGACCGTCTAGGTAAGTGTGGGTCAGACAGCCCAAAGAAGGGAGGGTTGGGACCGTCTAGGTAACACCGCAAATGACAATAAGCTCCTGGCCCAGACTTACTCTTCTGCTCCTCTGCCTGAGGCCCCAGATTCTTCTATCAAAGCTCCTTCCTCCAGGCTCTCCGAATGGCCTGTGCTCAGAATACAAGTGCTTTCACTCAGTTTCCTGATGCTGTACCTTTGGCTACTTTCCTGGATCCTCCCTCTCTGTTTCGGTGCCTCTGACAAATAAACTGGGTGGACAGTCTGCCTGATTTCCATCTGAAATTCTTCCCCATGAACCCACTCCTTGGGCGACACCTGTTGGCGGATGTCATCAAAAAAACGTGACTGCCAATTGAATTGAACCATGTGGTTCTGCTGATCTTTCCTGCTCCCAGGGGGTGCTTTAAAGACATGGAAATACCTACATGACATCAGTACCTGAGCTCAGTTATAGCTTCTTAATAAACTTTTAAGATTTGGATGGTGGGTGGGGCGCCTGGGTGGCTTAGTCAGTTAAGCGTCCGACTTTCGCTTAGGTCATGATCTTGCGGTTCGTGGGTTCGAGCCCCGCGTCGGGCTCTGTGCTGAGTGCCAGTTCAGAGCCTGGAGCCTGTTTCAGTCTGTGTCTCCCTCTCTCTCTGACCCTCCCCTGCTCATGCTCTCTCTCTCTTAAAAATAAATAAAACATTAAAAAAAAAAAAAAGATTTGGATGGTGGGTGTGGGGACCCCTTGGTCTTGCTGCCGCCCAAGACAAGCCGCGTATGTAAGTTCCCTCTGCTATTAGCACGGCCACGTACTAAGCTGGAGGGGCCTGCCTCTTTCTTCTGTCCCTCCCTGCCCTCTGGGTGTAGGGGCCAATTTCAGATTATACCAGGGAGACTCTCAAGAGGGTTGTGAACCAACAACACCCTGGGCTCCCCGTCGCGTGGCCCATGCAAGGTTGACCCCCTCCACGTGTGCCCACTTCTCACTGAATCTGACTACATCCTGGTAACACATAGTGCCCAGGAGGCCCCTGCATTTTCAGGAAAGGGATTCAGATAATACCTGTATGTAGCAATGTTTTAATGTGGGATTTTGGAGACAAGTTAGTTGTTGAAAATAACTGGACTTACATTGTGCAGCATTACTTTGAACATAAAGTTCACCCTCCTCTCTAATCCCCACTAGTGCTTGCTCTAAAATGTGCACAATCCATTCTTAGCCTTTCTATCTGCAAGTGCTCAGAAATGGAATCAAGGGAAATCCTGGCCATTGATTTTCATTATCTTAATTTATTATCCTATGAAGGGCCTCCTCCATTGGCTTGATTCTGTTTGCCGTCTTTACAATTAGAGAGTTCTTTGATCTTGAAAAAAAAAATTCGAGACAGCATCCTTCTGCTCGCACTGATTTTCAGGACGGTGTGGAATTAACAATCATTTTAAGCTCTTTTTAGTGGGAATGACTGTTTTCTGTTTGGAGTCCAAGTCCCAGAGTCCTCCCATTCAACTGCTCTCAAGGCAGCCGCGGCCCAGGTTAATTCCTGCTTGGTGCATTTCATGACTGCAATGTCTACGGCTCCACCCTGAGCTATGTCCGTGGCAGCATGGCTTTGCAGGTGGCCACCGTGGCCACTGGTTCATTCCATCTGCTCTTCTCTGTTCATCTGCATTCCCTCCAGGCTATGGGCTCTCTACTAAACGTTTGGTCATAAAGTGAAATTTTGAGGCAGATTCTAACCCAACCCCTAACAGTTTCATGTGGTGTCAAAGACTGGTTCTCCTGAAGAATCAAAATGGCAGAGAGCTTTTCTGGAAACAATGAATGTGGCCATGACCTAACCATAAAGAAAAATGCGCCTTCATTCCAATGACAAGGGAAAGACACAGGAGGGGTGTGGTTTAATTTCCACTATACATAAGTGTATCAAGTGTATCAAGACACAGAATCTGAAACAGGCTCCAGGCTCTGAGTTGTCAGCACAGAGCCCAACACGGGGCTCAAACCCACAAACCGTGAGATCATGACCTGAGCCGAAGTCGATGTTCAACCGAATGAGTCACCCAGGCGCCCCCTGACTCTTGGAATTCTATTTTATTCTATGATGACAGTATTTCTGATCAAGTTCTAGACCTGGGTCATAACCATAGATTAAACCATGGTTTAGGAAATATGGAAAAGAAAAATGAGAGAAGCAAGTTTCCCTCTGTTGATTGTGCCCCCTAAAAAAAAATGTTGATACCCTAACCCTCTGTACTGACTCCAGAATGTGAACTTATTTAGAAATGCGATCACTGCAGATATAACTAGGCAGGTTAAAATGAGGTCACTGATGTTCTTAGAAAAAGATGGCTATGTGAAGACAGACACCCAGGGGGAACGCTTAGTGACAATGAAGGCAGAGCGCTGTAGCTGCAAGCCAAGGAAAGCCCAAGTTGCCAGCAACCACGAGGAGCAAGGAAGGTTTCCCCTATAGGTTTCAGAGGGAGTACGGGCCTGCTGACAGCAATGTCAGCCTTCCAGCCTCCAGAACTGTGACAAAGACAATCGCTGCTATTTGAAACCGAGAGGTTTGGGGTGCTTGTCCCTTCACCCACTCCCAAAGCCACGACAGAGCAGGTGCCGTTGCAATCTGAGGTCATTGTTGCAACGCTCAGGGACTGATCTCAGGGAGGCAGCAATGAGCAACAGCACACCCTCCAAACTGCAGTAAACCGCCACGAGAGTGCCTGCCAAACACTGAGGCTGCCTCCCATCCAAGCATTTGCTAGGAATCGAAGGCCAGAGGAGAACAAACCCAGCAGCGTGATAGTTAGATCTGGGCTTTGCCGATGCGGCTTCCGATCTTTAGTATGTTCCCTAATCATGTTGGTCTTCTGTGTCTTCGTGTTTCAAATGTGGTCAATAATATATGCCTTATAATACTGTTACAGGATACACTTGTGGGGGAAGTGTATACAAATTACTCAATAATTATTATTATAGTAACTGTCAAGAGTTCAAAGTATTTATACTCCAAAAACCACAGGTATCAATTAATATCGATTGATAGCTTTGTTGAAATTATTTTCTCAGCCTGTGTGGAAGTTTTTCTAAAATGCCTCCTGCCCCCCATAATTACTGACAATTCATTGTACAACATTATCTACATGTTGCCTAGGCCTCTACAGGAGGGATCTGGTTTTGTGGCCAGGAATCTACCCTAGATTGGACTCTGCTCTGAGCTAACATACATACAAGGGTCATGATGAACCCAAGGACACCGAGAGCCATCCCAGCCTTACTCTACAAAGGAACAATGCCAGTAACAACTGCCATTGGGTGCAGACTGTGGGTCAGGCATTATCGTGAGTTTTAAATCTATCATCCTATTCTGTTCTCACAACAAGCCTGTGAAATAGCACTGTCCTTATTTTGGGGTCACTAATTAGAAGCCTAACAGATTGCTCAAGTAACCTCCCGTAGCAGTGTCAGGGCCAGGATCCTAATCCAGTTCACTCCAATGCCAAGTCAGGCTTTTAACCGCTATATTCATCTTTCTAAGATGTCTTTTAGCCAGCACGTCCCTTTACATCAAAATATCATCCAGACCTTTTTTTTTAAATCAAAATGTTTCACAATCCCATCTTTCATCATATTATCCAGATCCCTAGTAAATATAACAAAGAAATCCAGCTGGTGTAGAATAAGCTGGATACTCCATGGCCCGCAGGACAAAATGAAAAGCCTTCTCTTTGGTGGAAGCTGCTTCCCAGAAACTACCAACAGCCTCCCCACTGTCGTGTGGTATTTAACATACTGGGAACGCGGCGCCAGCCTGTCAGATGGCCTGGCCGCCTGGGGGCCTCGCCACTCCCGTGTTTGCTCAGCGGACACAAGCTCGTGGTGCCGTTCTAGTGGCCCTGGCCACACTGGCTTCCACAGAGAAAGGGAACATGGATCAATCATTCTTCACCTGGACGAGCCCACAGCAAAGAGACTGGAAAAAGAAGAATGAAGAGAAAGAGTGTTTTTAAAGCATTAAGAAAAAAAAAATGGGCACCCGGGTGGCTCAGCCATTGAGCACCTATTCTTGATCTCAGCTCAGGTCATGATCTCACGGTTCATGAGTTCGAGCCCCACATCGGGCTCTGCGCTGACAGCATAGAGCCTGCTTGGGATTCCCTCTCCCTCCCTCTCTTTGCCCCTCCCCCACGCATACTCTAGCTCCCTCTCAAAAATTAAAAAAATTAAAAAACAAAAACCTGTTCTCTCAGTCACATCACTACACACACAGGTACTGAGAATTCCACAAATAATGTGAGTAATACCACCACTGTCCAGAGGGAGTCCCCCGTGCAGGGTGCCAAGTCAACACACGCACTGCTGCGGACTGCCGGTTGTCTGTGCTCACGTACACGGCATAGCAAAGGCCACAGTTCAGTGTGACTCAGAATGACCAGTCTGGACATTTCCAACTTTCTCTACAGATTTCCCTCACGGTACTGTTTCTAAGGAATTTACTTCAACCTTTGTGTTCACTCTCACTGCTTTTATTCAACTGCAGTATTGCTAACCTTTGATGGTGAAGTGACTTTTTTATTCTTGAACCTGGAATTTACAGAGAATTAGTAGTTTACTGACAGCAGCTACGCCCAGTGCACTGGGTCCTCTGATTCCCCAAAAGGATGGAGTGGCTTCTTTAGTGATCACATGAAGCGGTCCTTCTTTACCACCCGAGGCTCACGGTCGTTTCTGTGGCTACTCCCAGGGCCGCATCAGCACTCGGAGCCCTGAGCAAAACTGCTGAACTTCCTCCATCCTGAACGTCAGTATTTGGCAAAGAGCAGGTCAAAGGACATCTGACCCTAAGAACGCACATGCAAATTCACTTCATCTTTTACTCAGTACATTATTTAATTGAAGGTGGTGTAATTTTTAAGTCACGTTAACTAGACCAGAGTTAAAAAAAAAAATGTGCAAACCTGACTCAGAAAGTAAATAAGAAATCAGTTAAAATGATAATCCAAAGGAGACAGTTTGGGACCTCCTTCCTGGGGTCCAACTGCCCAAATATTGGTGGTGCTGTTAACAGTCAAATGAAGCCCAGATTGAATGCCGTAAAGCTAGAAAAGGTAGAGGGAAATGTCTGCACACAACATTTGCAAAACAAAAACAAAAACAAAAAAAACCCTACATTTTCAACAGCTTTAGAGCTGCAACACGATTTAATTATCTTTATACTTTTAAGCAAAATCTCCTGAGAATTATCAGGAGTTGCCTTAATATCATTTTCATGTACCCTGAGTGAGAATTACTCCAAAATGTTTTGCTCTCCATATCTGCTCTGTAAACAATCACATTCATTTACTTGAAAAATATGCACCCACTTGATACCTAAAGTAACTAAGTGACTTTCTAGGAGAAAATGTAACACGAAGGGCAAACCTGGTAAAAGTGATCAAAGGCCTTTGTAATTATTCTTTTACTCATAGGGAAGAAAAATATTTTTGACTCTAGAAGACTGATTTTAATGGAAATTAAATGTTCTTGCTTTTTATGAAAAAAAACTGCTAAACTCAAATTCCCAGTGATTAATTCAGAAGGAATTATTAACATCAGAAAAACATAATGTATTTACTTGAGGTTTATGATATATTTTTATACAACCTTTTGTGATTTTTATTTATAAAAATTAAAGAGATACTTTTTAAAAAAATTTTAACCTTTATTTATTTTTGAGAGACAGAGCATGAGCAGAGGAGGGCAGAGAGAGAGGGAGACACGCAATCCGAAGCAGGCTCCAGGCTCCAAGCCATCAGCCCAGAGTCCAACACGGGGCTCTGACTCACGACCACAAGATCATGACCTGAGCTGAAGTCAGATGCTTAACCGACTGAGCCACCCAGGCGCCCCTAAAGAGACACTTTTGAGGACTAGGCTTATTTTCCAAGCCATCCATATTCAATGTGAAAATGATATACGGTATTTATAACACTCTATTTGCATTTACTAATAGAGTTGTATTACTGGATATCAGCATCTCTCATACAAACCACCCTTTTGAAACAGTTATCAGAGTAACAAGAAGGACCAGGAAATTGCAGTATCAGGATGACTACACCCCTCGTGATGGAGGTCTTCTGTGGTGCACACCAACTGACCATCTAGATTAACATATGCAGAAAACAATCTACTTCCTTTGGTAGATGCCCAACTGACATCATTCTCCACTTCCTTAACAGCCTCAATTTTTAATTTAACTTAAAAAAATACATATTTTACTTTTAAAAACAACTTTGGTTCTAAAACAATTGTCAGTACCTCAAGGGCTTGATACCTGGTGACTTAAAATTTGCTACTTGAAAACATTTATGCATGCTTATGTTCTCTGATTGTTAGGAACTTGAAATTATTTTGACCCTCTATAAAGCTTTTCTCTACAAACAGGCAAAGACCATTGAACAAAGTATAAGTGATATATTCAGTTATAAGTGGGTGTTTTCCTGCTTTTAGATCCTTGATATATACATGGCTTCAAAATTTGATTCCTAGATCTCAGAGTATATGCTTGTGTATGCTATTAAGTGTTAAAATAGCTTTCTGAGGGGCGCCTGGGTGGCTTAGTCGGTTAAGCGTCCGACTTTCACTTAGGTCATGATCTCGCGGTTCGTGGGTTCGAGCCCCGCGTCGGGCTCTGTGCTGACTGCCAGCTCAGAGCCTGGAGCCTGTTTCAGTCTGTGACTCCCTCTCTCTCTGACCCTCCCCTGCTCACGCTGTCTCTCTCTCTCTCCTAGAAAAAAAAAAAAAAAAAAAAACATAGAATGAACTCCTGTTGATATTCCATGGAAAATTCTTCAGAAATCGTTATTCTAGAGAAACTAGACTTACTCACAAGGTTATGCTCACATTAGTATGTATTTTCTTTCCTCTCCTTCTCCTTTTGGGATATCAAATCCCAAGAACTTATTCATCTTATAAATAGAAGTTTGTACCCCTTGACCAACTTTCCTCATTTCTCCCCTCTCTGGTCCCTAGCAACCACCATTCTTCTATGAGTTTAGATCTTTTAGATTCCATATAAAAATGTATAACCATATTTAAATTCATTTATATATACAAAAGTTGTCTCTCTATATCTGAATTATTTCACCGAGCATTATGTATATCTACATGTATAGCTACAACTGTCTCTAAATCTATATTTATATCTATACCTGTACCTCTCACATCTTCCTTATTCACTCATCCATATGCTACAAATAATGTTGCAATGAACATGAGGATGTGGGTATCTTCTTGAGATAGTGCTTTCATTTTCTATGGCTCACTACCTAGCAATGGAATTACGGGATCATATTGTAGTTCTATCCTTAATTTTTTGAGGAGTCTCTATACTATTTTCCACAATGGCTGCACCGGTTTACAATCCCACCAACAGTGCACAAAGGTTTACTTTTCTCCTCACTCATATCAACACTTGTAATCTCCTGTCTTTTGGATGGCAGCCATTCTAAAAGGTGCGAGGTGATATCTTATTGTGGTTTTGATATGCATTTTCCTGATTATTGGTGATGTTGCACATCTTTTCATATACTTATTGGCCATTTGTATGTTTTCTTTGGGAAACTGTCTATTAAGTCCTCTGTGCATTTCTTAATCAGGTTCTTTGCTTTATGAAACTTTTGAGTTGTTCAAGTTCCTCATATATTTTGGATATTGACCCCTAATCAGATAGAAGGTTTATAAATATTTTCTTCCATTCCACAGATTGTCTTTTCATATGTAATTGCAGATCTTTGCATGTTTTGATTCAGTTCCTGGTAAATTACTGAATTCCTTAAACGGTTCATGTTTCTTCGATTTTGTGTGTTCCTTAAGATACTGTTGCTATTTTCACATTTGAAGTAGCAGTCACCTCCTCTATTCTTTACTGTCTAACTTCTGGAAAGAACTATCTTCCATCAGCCCTAGTAGAGATCCTGAGACTTTCTCAGATCTTGTGTGGATGTGCTTGCTCCATGCCTCTCCCCTTCTCTAGGGCCAGAATTCTAAAGCAAGTGTGCATTTTCTCTACCCTGCAAAGCCACTCCAGGTGTTGACAAACTCCTTTTTGCTTTCTAGAGGGTGGTGCTGTGTGCTCAAGTTTTGTTGTTTTATTTCTCTTGGGTTGCAGATTTAGGCCAGCTTTTTGCACATGCTCACTAATCACCCACACAAGCCCACCCTTGCTGGCCCTGGGCGCATGCACAGGGACCCTGTCATATGGTAGGAGCCTGTGTGGGTGTGGCACACAGAGGGCTGGTGATGTCCAGGAGCCAGCTGCAAGAATTCACAGGTAAGGTATCCTCAGAAGTCCATGGGCAGGCCTCCCAATGGAGGCCAATGATATTATTAGTGGGAAAAACTCCCTTTGATACATTCCATTCTCTGCCCTGAGAAGAATGGGCCTGTTCACAGCATCTTGAATAGCCAGGGAAGGTGGGCACTCACTCACGTGCTCTCACTCTCCCTTGCAAAATAAATGATGCACAGAGAAGGGCCCTCTTCGTACTCTGCTGTGCCACCTTTCTGGAACAGGTGATGCAAGGAAAGTCAACCTGTTCCTACTACCTTCTTTGAAACTTCCAATCTCAGATATTTTTCCTCCAATGGAGTGCTGGAACTTCTTTGCCAGTCTTCTGGACTTCCACAAAAGCTCGTCTCTGTGTGACTGTCTAAATTTGCATTCTTCGGGGGCTCCTGAACCATGGGGATAGAGAGGCTGGAGTTGTCCATAGGCCATTCAGGGTCCACAGCTGGAACCGAGGTCTCTATGCCTATTTCCCCATACACAGACGGGTGACACTCTTCCAGAGTCCCATGGCTATGGTGCTGATGATAGAACTAAAGCCAAATGGACCTGTGGCCAACTCCTCAAGGGTTCAGTGCTGTTTCTGGGTCTATAGTCGGGACATAGTTAGAAATCAGCTGCCTGGGTGTGGGCCTGCCTCCTCAAAATAGCTCTCCTCGATCTTAGACTACACCAAGGTTTCACCATCACTTACTTGGATCCCAAAGTTCCTACAAAGCACTTTTGTCCATTGACAGATACAAAATGATTGCTGTTGATGGGGAAATATGAGTGATGGACATCTTATTTGGCCATCTTGCTGACATCACACTCTCTTAATACATGCTCAACATCTTCTCTAATGCTGACCACCGAGATATATGTGTATATTTTCTTTTTATTCTTCATAAGTAGGAAGTATTACAGAATCGAGGTGTCTAGGACCCAGAAATGTATTTTTAGCTCATCTTCCAAATGATGTGGTAACAAATATGATTTGCAACCAGGAATTACATCAATACTGATTCTAAGAATTTTAGTACCTTCATTAAATATTAGTACTACTTATATATCTATTAAAAAAAGCAAAAGAAGGAGAAAATGCTGTTTCCTTTCAGGATCTTCCAGATGAATACAATAGGAATAATAAAGAGCCACTGCCTAACACCACACGTGGTCATACTTAGGGACTGACAGAGCTGCTCAGCAGGTGAGGAGGACTCCTATTCAGTTGCCTTAGATGGACTAAAAGCCAAAAGAAGACCAAGGGCAGCAAGAGACAGAGGGCAGCATCCTTTCAACTAAAGTTCAAGTTTTTCCATCTCAGCATGACCATCAACTCTGACAGAGGCTGGAAACATGAGGAGAGGACTGTGAGGACTATGTGTATGCGTTGAGACACTAAATTCAACAATAATAGTAGCTGACTTTGACTCTTGATTCCTTTGACCTCCACTTTCCACCTCACTTGTAACACTAACCTCAGTGAAATGTGAATAAAAGGATAATTACAGCTTAAAAAAAGAACAATTTACTCATGAACAATTAGTTGCATAAAGTATCCAACACGTCAATGTGCCTTTAAAGCAAGCATCTTTTATGGAATTGATACAGTTTTCAAACTGAATTATCTATTCTTCTCAAAAGAGTCCCTAAGCTTTCCAAAATCTTTGCATTAACCCTTGTTACTTCTGCCAGAGCTGAAATTCACTTTTATTTCCCCACTGAGTGTAAACAAAGCTTTCCTAAATTTAAGGCTTTAAATGAAATGCTATTCTTTTCTCTGATGCCTTCCTTACTTTCCTTGTCCAGAAGAGATTTTGTCGTCCTTTGCATTCTGGTAATATTTTTACTGTGCTCCTTTTGTGGCATTTAATACTTTCTATCATGGATTGTATTTATTTGTCTACATGGCTTACTTCATTTATAAGCAGTCTTCTGAAATAATATCTTTAAGCTGGAAGCTCTACTTATCTTCTCTTCGCACTCTTTTTCATCTGAACAAGGCCCAGCTCTCCCCAAAGTTGCATAACTCACTAGTAAGATGGTTATAACCTGCATTCACATTCATTCCTTCAGATTGCCTAATTCTCTTTTGATATTTAATATTATTTAGTCACTTTTTTCCACAAATATTCTATAGATGCAAATTACATAAATAAGTCCTAGTATGGAATCAGTGTCTGCAAAATATCTTTGGTCTAATGTACACATTTATCTTCAGAATCTGAAGTTGTACCTCCTGCTACAAATACAAAGGACTCCTTATCACTCCTCTTGAAGCACCTTGACCTTCCCCACCTCTTGCATTTTCTTCCACCTTTGTCTGTCAGTCATCTCAACTCCTATTTTTCTGAGAAACTCTTTCTGGCTGCTTGAGGGGGCTTTTGTACCTTGAGCTCTGACAGCATTTTACACTGTTTTTTGTGTTTTTTTTTTTTAACCCCTGAAATAGTTGAATAATGCAACAGAATAAAGACTATAATTTAATGTTCAATAGAATAAAATGTTGGCATTATTTATACAAAACTGTACAACTTATGCAAAGCAGGACCTATTCAAAGAGTATGTGAGGAAATCAGATTTTTCCAGATAGTGTGAAGCACTAAGAGCTACCGAGTCTTTTCTAAACAATCTGAACTTACAGGCAGCAGGTTTCTCAGAATGTTGCTTAATATGTGAAAAAATTTTAGTAAATGAAGGGAAAAGGGCATCACCAAATTAACTACTAAAAGGTTAGAGTAAAATAAAGGAGGCATTATGTTTCCAAATGTCAGCGAAGTGTCCTTCTTAGAAAAAGAAAGTCAAATGACGGGCAGTTTCTTACAAATGGTGTAAGAAATAAGGGACAGGGACTTCACTATAGAAGGGAGAGAGAAGGGAAATGGCATCTTTTTTTTTAAAGGTTTGAGGGGGCGCCTGGGTGGCTCAGTCAGTTAACCTTCCAACTTCTGCTCAGGTCATGATCTCATGGTCCGTGGGTTCGAGCCCCGTGTTGGACTCTGTGCTGACTGCCAGCTCAGAGCCTAGAGCCTGTTTCGGATTCTGTGTCTCCTTCTCTCTCTGACCCTCCCCTGCTTATGCTCGCGCTCTCTCTCTCTCTCTCTCTCAGAAATAAATAAAACATTAAAAAAATAATAAAGATTTGAAAAATAAATAAATAAAATACGATGCATGTGACTTCAGTGGCGATTTCAGGGAATGACTAGGTGAGATATATAGGCAGATACACCTGTAGCTGTAAAGCTAATGAAGGAACTTGGCATGAATGGCCAAGTCCTTGCAGGATATGCTCTGGTCAAGACCTGGGAGGGTCAGGAGGAGCTTACCATGTTGTCATTGTGGTCAGTGTTTCTTCAAACGTGGTGACCAGACCCCTGGGCAGGGAGGAGGCAGGGCACATCAGCTAATTTTAAATCACATCAGCAAGAGCCTTTTAAAATCAACGGTTTTATACCTCACATATAACTAGTATCTCATACCCAGGTACACTGACACTGGCTTAGAGGATGGCTATAGGGGGCTATGCTATGCGCATCCCTCTAACAGAGCCAGCAGAAATCACCCTTGCACCCCTGCCGCAGCTGGGCCCATGGATAAAATCAGGAAGAGAGCAAGGGAGCTGTGAAGGAATGAAATCTGAGAAACAATGTCTCAAACTGACAATTCTCCAAAGAAGTACCCTAGCTTTACTAAACCTCTAAACATTCTTCTTTGACCGTTTTGTTTTGGTCACATTTGAGAGAAGGCTAGCATATCTCGGTGTATACCAGACTGCACTGGAAAAGCCTAAGTGGGTTCAAATCTACTCACGCAAATATGAAGCCGATTTCCCTACCTACATAGGAAAGGAAAAAAACATTCTAAATCATATAGATATTTCAAATATGTTTTGTGGTGCTAACTTGGAAGCAAAAGAATTTCTTTCATAAAAAGTATTGTATAATTTTATATTTCTTTTCTTTCCCCTTTACTGCACAAAAGAGAGTTGTTTGCATTTATTAGTATATTTTTATTGCTCCACAGGAATAGCGTGACAGAATATTATTAAAAATTCAATTTGGAAGAGTTTTAGGATTCATTCTAGTACCAAAGCAATGTCTTCAGGAAAACAAAAACAAACATAAATATAGTATTGTTTTGTAATGTTTATAATTTTCTCCTAGTGATTTTCAGGAATTTTCTACATCGTTCCTCTTTCTGCTTCTATAATTTACTTATTTCCTTAGAAATAAAATTTTAAAAGAATCAAGGGATATTTCCTGGTAAATGATTTGTAATTATTTTAGGGGCTTTGTGGGGGGTGTGGCAATACAGAGAAGGTGTAACAGAAAACAGCCCTGGCATCATAATTGGTTATAATGAAGATGGAAGAGTAGGATCTAAAGGGACGGCACTGATTATCCATGGAATTCACTGAAATGCTTTACTGAAGCAAAGAAATCAAAATAGAACTCACAGAACATTAAAAGCAAGACTGTGAGTATCTGTGTGTGTGTATGTGTGTGTGTGTGTGTATAAAAAGAGACAGATAGGGAGAGAAATGTAACTAGTCAGTGTAAGAAATGTGAATTATCTAAGTACAAAGCATTATTATTTCAAATATTGTATTCTGCCAACAAATCATTGTCCCCATGTAGGACAATGGAATACTACAATGTTTGTTTACATAATAAATCATTGAATTAATAAACAACAAATGAACCCAGGCATCTAAAAATTCAAGTGTGATTAAATAAACACAAAGCAACCTTCAAAATAGCCAAACCCCAAATCCAAACCCAAACGTGCCTAGAAGTAAAAGCAGTCACTTCTTTCGACTCTTACACACTAACTTCAGAATTTGCCCAAGTGGACTGGAAGAGAGATGAAAGTGAACAGGATACCAAAGTTCTGGTCACCAAATCCGATCTGTGTGGAGGTAGGAGGGCTCCTCCCACACCACGAAGAGACGTTCTGGACATCAGCTAGGCGTCCTGGAATCTAACTCAGGGCTGACACTATCGACCTGCAGACAGTATCAGACCCCACACACCGAGGGCTCAGTCCCAAACAGTGGCCCCCTACACATCCTCTCTTTAAAAGACACCAGTCACAAGCCCAGGCTGTCACCTGTCTTCCTGACCAACGACCTATGGATATTGGAGGTTTCAACAAGCACCTCCTTGGATTTGATTAATTTGCTAAAGGGGCTTACAGCACTCAGAGAACCATTTTCTGTGCTGGATTATCAGTTGGTTATAAAAGGGTACATAGGGCAGGAAGGCCTGGAGGAAGCGCTCAGTTTCTGTGCCCTCTCTGAGCACCCCACTCTCTCCCAGTTTCAATGAGTTTATCAATGTGGAAAATCTCTGGACCTTCTCTTTTTGGATTTGTGTGTAGGCTTCATTAATAGGCACGAATAATTAAATCACTGGCCACTGGTGATTGAAGTCAATCTCCAGACTATCTCTCCACCCCAGAGGTATGGGATGAGACTGAGAGTTCCATTTATTTTTTAAATGTTTTATTTATTTTTGAGAGAGAAGGTGCACTATGCATGCACACATACGAGTAGGGGAAGGGCAGAGAAGGAGACCAAGGATCTGAAATGGGTTCCACACTGACAGCAGAGAGCCCGATGTGGGGCTCAAACTCACAAACCATATGATCATGACTTAACCCAAAGTTGGATGCTAAACCAACTGAGCCACCCAGGCACCCAGTCCCAACCCTTTAATCCCAGGTTTGGCTCCGTGGGCAACCAGCCTTCCTTAGGTTCCCCAGATCTTTACAAAAGACATTAATTAATATAACAAAAGACATAGGGGTGCTTGGGTGGCTCAGTCGGTTGAGCACCTGACTCTTGATTTCTGCTCAGGTCATGATCTCCCAGTTGGTAAGATCGAGCCCCACGTTGTCAGCACCAAGTCTCCTTGGGATTCCCTCTCTCCTTCCTTCTGTGCTCCTCCCCCAACTTGTGCTCTATTTCTCTCTCAAAATAAATTTTAAAATATATATCAAAAGACATATTACATAGATTCTTTCATCACTTAGGATATCCTAGGAGTGTTATAAACTCAAAGGTGCCAGAAATGTGGGTAAAGACCAAATATCTATTTATTATTATAAATCACAATATCACAAATGCTAACCTTTCTAGTGTGCAGAACTGAGGCATATACAGGTATAATTCAAGTACAAGATTGAAAGTGATTTGGTCACAGTGAAGGTAACAGATAAGTCTACAGAGGTTGAGAAGTGAGAAATCAGTGTGACTGAATGCTATCAGAGAAGTCTGCATGGAAAAAAATGTCTTTGATTAGGACCCCTGACAAGCAGGATTCACATATGTAAAAAAAAGATGAAAATGGGGACATGAAATTACAGACATTAAGCACCAGCACAAGCAAATCAACAAAGACAGGAAACGGGGTAAATGCTCTATAAATAATAATAAAACAGCTTTTCTGTGGGGCGCCTGGGTGGCTTAGTCGGTTGAGCGTCCGACTTTCGCTCGGGTCATGATCTCGCGGTTCGTGGGTTCAAGCCCCGCGTCGGGCTCTGTGCTGACTGCCGGCTCAGAGCCTGGAGCCTGTTTCAGTCTGTGACTCTCTCTGCCCTCCCCTGCTCACGCTGTCTCTCTTTCTCTCTCCTAGAAATAAAACATTAAAAAAACAAAAAACAAAAAAAAACAGCTTTTCTGTGGGGAAAAAAGCAAATGTTTATGAAGGTAAGCAATATATGGGGTGTCTGGGTGGGTCAGTCAGTTGAGCATCAGACTTCACCTCAGGTCATGATTTCACTGCTCATGAGTGGGAGCCCCACATCAGGCTCTGTGCTGACAGTTTGCAGCTCAGATCCTGGAGCCTGCTTCGGATTCTGTCTGTCTCTCTGCCCTGCCCTCTCACACTGTGTCTCTCACACTATGACAAATATAAACAAACATTTAAAAAAATTTTTTAAATAATAAAATAAAAGGAAGCAATAGAGCTAAACATTTACCTTAAACATTTACTGTATGAACATGTTTTTACCATTTAAAAAGGAGAAAGCAATAGAATTTTGAAAATATCTATATTTATAATATATAATAGGATATTTAAACTTTTGTAAAATTAATTATGAGAGGAAAAAACCATTAATGTGTCAATCTGTATGTCATTAAATAAGTAGTCAGTGAAGGATTTAGGATTCTAAAGAGTAAATTCAATGTTTCCTTCTCAGTAAATCAAAAGAGATATCTTTTTAGTATTCTTGACAGTTATTATTTACATTATGAATTCTTTAAAATGTAGGGCTATAGGGACTTATGTATGATTGCTACAATCAAATTAAATCAATAATGGCTTCCAGCATTTGCTCCTATCAGGCTGGAGCAAAATATAAATAGAAAATATACATTATACAAAATAGAAAATATAAATTACAGACGATATGTACGCTGCATATACTATAACTTTTACGTCAATGAATACAATAATTTTGATGAAATGGACAAATTCACTTCAAAATAAAACCAAATAGAGGCACTTGGGTGGCTCAGTTGGTTAAGAATCCAACTTTGGCTCAGGTCATGATCTCGCGGTTCGTGGGTTCGAGCCCCGCGTCGGGCTCTATGCTGACAGCTAGTTCAGAGCCTGGAGCCTGCTTTGGATTCTGCATTTCCCTCTCTCTCTCTGACCTTCCCCTGCTCAAGCTGTCTCTCTTTCTCTCTCAGAAATAAATAAAAAAAATTAAAAAAATAAATAAAACCAAATAATACACAAGATGAGATGGAATAATAATATGAATATATTCACACACATGACAAACTGAAATCATGATCGAACCATATTCACAATGAAAATCCTAGGCTCAGAGGCTTTTGTGAGTGATTTCTATCAAATATTTTCAAAAGAAATGACAGACTGTAGACTCCTTCAGAAGCAGAAAAAAGAGTGAACCTTCGTCTAATAACTTTATGAAGTTAGCTTATCCTTAATAACCAAACTTGAGAAAAAAATTTCAAAATAAGAAAGTCACAGACAAATATCCCTCATCAACATGGGGCACATATACCTTTAACAGAGTACTAGAAATAAATTATATATACATGTGTATATATCCATATATTTAAGCTATACATATATATGTAAACGCACATACACAAATATGAAGGGTATTGCCACAAAAGCAAATATGATTACCCCAAGGATGAAGACTGTTCTAAATATAAACCCTACTAACAAAATAAAAGAGGAGAAACTTTACCATTTTTTCTTTTTTTATGAGTTTATCATTTCAATAGATTCAGCAAAATCATTTATCAAAATTCAACACCCATTCGTGATAACATATCTCAGACGACTAGGAATAAATAGTTTCAGAATCTGATAAAGGACATCCAAGAAAAACTAGAGCTCATATCATCTCTTTTGTTGAAATACTAAACATTTTCCTTCTAAATTTAGGACAGGGCAAGGATGCCCAGTGTTATTATTTCTATTATTGTGCAAAAGGGCTAGTAAGTGAAACAAGGGAAGAAAAATTAACAAAATATATACAGAAAGAAATAAAAAATTGAATTCTACTTCTTTGCAAGCTTCAGATTCTTCTAAATATTGAAGGCCTTAAGGAAGCTTTGTTGACAATGACGAGATTGAATAAGTGAATTTAGCAAGGTCACAGATTATTAAGAAAATACATATAAATCAATTATATTTTCTACATACTAGCGGTATTAAGGAAAAAATATTCTAACTGTTAAAGAAAAAGCTATTCTGTGACACTTGCTAAAGCACTGTTAAGAAAGACTTTATTCAAGGGAGGCTATGCTACAGGTGAAGGATCATTGCAATGGTGCTCTGCAGTGGGGCAGAATGGACTCAGCTCTGTATACAGCGCAGGCAAGTGGGAATTTATAGCCAGGGAGAGGGGTGGGGGTCAGTGGATGGAAAATTACTAAGGGCGGATTTTGGTGAACCTGGCCTCACGGGATGTTTGTAGAAGGCAAGCTGGGAGATCAGACATCACCTGGGGGTGGGGGAGGAGGAGGAACTTGAGCAGATACCACGGGAGATCATACAGGAAGGAGGGAGGAGGGGCGCTGGGTGGCTTAGTCAGTTAAGCGTCTGACTTTCGCTTAGGTCATGATCTCGCGGTCCGTGGGTTCGAGCCCCGCGTTGGGCTCTGTGCTGACTGCCAGCTCGGAGCCTGGAGCCTGTTTCAGTCTGGGACTCCCTCTCTCTCTGACCCTCCCCTGCTCACGCTGTCTCTCTCTCTCTTCTAGAAATAAAATTAAAAAAAAAAAAAAAAAAGGAACGAGGGAGGATTCGAGCTAAACTAACTTAGCAGGATTCCTGCCGAAATTGAACAGTGTCGACATGAACACAGAAGTCTAAAAGTGAAGGCCTACTTGAAAAGTTCAGGGGAGGCTGAATAGCATTTGGTGAAGGAGAGAGCCTTTGTCAGTGGCCAAGTTTTACAAAATGAAATTTGAGAAAAATGATTCACAACCACATCAGCAGCATAAAAACACTTACTTAAAAAATTAACAAAAATCACAGAAGTCTATATATAGAAAAGTAAAAAAAAATATTGATGTCAGAAATTAAGAAAGATGTAAATATAGAAAAAGAAACATACCAGGGCGCCTGGGTGGCTTAGTCGGTTGAGCGTCCAACTTTTGCTTGGGTCATGATCTCGCGGTTCGTGGGTTCGAGCCCCGCGTCAGGCTCTGTGCTGACTGCCAGCTCGGAGCCTGGAGCCTGTTTCAGTCTGTGACTCCCTCTCTCTCTGACCCTCCCCTGCTCACGCTGTCTCTCTCTCTCTCTCTCTCTCTCTCTCCTAGAAATAAATAAAAATATTTAAAAAAAAAAAGAAAAGAAAAAGAGACACACCTGTGGATTAGAAGACTCAGCATTAGATGTCTATTTTGTCTAAATCGCTTTGCAAATTCAATAAAATCTTAGGGAATGTTTGGTGTCTTTTACTTTCTCCTCATCCTCTTCCTCCTCCAGCTAAGAATCGATAAACTGCATTTAAAATTTATAAGGAAATGCAAACAACGTAGAATATTCTAAATAACTTTTCACATTAGAAACAAAAAATGGTAGAGGGCTACATTATCAGATTTCAAGCCTACTATAAATATAAAGAAGACTATGTGGTACCAGCATAAGAATAAAGAATAGATCAATGAAACATAATAGAGTTTCCAGAAAGACAGCCGCGCTTATACAGCTCGCCTGGTTTTCCACAACGTAATATAATGAAGGAAAGGGCTTTCGAAACAGACTTTGTGAGCAATTGGATGTGCGTTCAGAAAATTATGATAGTGTTCACTGGAAATTAAAATACACTACAGAATTTGTAGGACGCAACTAATTGAGCACGTATAGGGAAAAAGTAACACAGTAAAGGTTATATTAGAAAAAAAAAAATGAACTCACCGAATCAGTGACCCAAGCTTCCATGTAAACGCCCTCCTGCAAGCCCGGTGTGCCACCTGCCGCCAAGAGGTTGAGGGCGGCCATCCCGCCAGGGCAGAGGGCAGCGGTCGAGGGGCCCAGGGGCGGCGGAGGTGCAGCCAGCACCCGCCCAGGTGGCCGGGGCGGCGCGGGGCTCGGGGACCGCCGGGCCCAGCACCTGCGGCAGGCGCGCTGAGGCCGTGGGCGCCCAGCCTCGCGCTCGGAGCGCGACAACAAAGCCACACGCACTTCACGTGCCTGTGATGCCAAGCACAGGGAAGTGCGTTCACCGGCGACCCCGGGAGCCCCCTTCTCCCCGGTTCTCCCCTTCTCACCGGGAGAGGCAGGCGCATCCGGTGGGGGGCGCGTCCGGCTCGCCACAGGCGCGGGCGTCTCCACCGCGAGCGCTCCGACCCTCCCGCCGAGGGGGAAGTCCACGCACAGGCCGTCACCGGCTGAAGCGTCAAGTTCGGCGGCGTCAACAACGCCCTCCTCCCGACGCTGCCTCCCTGAAGCCGACCCGACGGTGTTCCGACGGGGCCCGAGTGGGAGGAGCCTGGGATGGCCGCGCGGGCGTCGGCGGCCGGAAGTCACGTGGCAGTCACGTGCTCTGCAGGCCCTCCTCCAACATCGCGAGACTAGCTGAGCGAGGCCTCAGCCCGGCTGCAGGGCTCACAGGCGCACGCGCTGGACGTGACCGTCATTCTGGAAGGATCTGGAACGCGCAGGCTGCTTCTCCCTGGAGGCCCGGCCTTCAGGAAATGCACGGGCTGCCGCCCGAGGTCGCCGGGAACTCCAGGTGAGGCTGAGCGGCGCGGGGCCCTTTCTGAGCCCACCTGCAAGCGTTTTGCTTGAGGAACGAGTAACTCACTCAACTGAAGCTTTCGGTTGTCCCAGACAAATAGCTGGTGAAAATATAATGATTTCCTGTTTCTAATAGAAACGACAATCACTTTCAGAAACTGTTTCAAAGGCAACACTGTTCATCATGGGTACATTTAGCTCATGTACCCTATTATTAATAGAAGAAATTATAACCTGTTAAAGCAGAATTCTGAAAAGTTGATTCATTTTTCGTACATATTTTTTTTTCTTTTTTTCCTCTAAAATTTATTTCTGAGAGAGAGAGAGAGAGAGAGAGACAGCGTGAGCAGGGGAGGGTCAGAGAGAGAGGGACACACAGAATCTGAGGCAGCTCCAGGCTCTGAGCTGTCAGCACAGAGCCCAACACGGGGCTCGAACCCACGAACTGTGAGACCATGACCTGAGCCGAAGTCGGACACTTAACCGACTGAGTCACCCAGGTGCCCCTTCGTACACATTTTCTACAAGCTGTATAGACGTTTGTACTCATTTGTCACTAGAAAAATATGTAATGTCTGTTTGCTAGAATATTTTTTTCCAAACGTAATGCTGAAGGGTTTTGCCTATGAGTTAATATGGAACATCGCAAGTACCTTTCCACAATAATTTTGTCTTTGATATGTAAAGTTTGTAATTTCGCTTTTTAGAGTTTGACTATTTCCATCTTTAATAGTTGGAGATTTCATTTGGAGCTGGGATTTATTTCATAGTTTGGAAATTTTATTTTCTTTTTCTGAGTAAATTTCTGTTTATAACTCTTTTTCCCTGACTACTCAAGTCCTAACAAATATGGTAAATGATGAACGTGGTAAATTATCACAAGCCAATAAGAAGACTAATTTTTATTCACAACCTAATCAGCTCTCTTATCAAATTATCAATCTATATTTCTTATAAGGTGTTATTCTAGGCACTTTACACTTGTTACCTGTTATTTTCAAACAGTTGTTACAATTCACTCATCCTAACTTAAAATTTAGAAACCAGGGCTCAGTGGACTTATTATTATTATTTTTTTGAAAGAGAGGGAGACAGAGTGCGAGAGCGCAAGTGCAGGCAGGGGAGAGGGGCAGAAAGTGAAAGAGACCCAGAATCGGAAGCAGGCTCCAGGCTCTGAGCTGTCAGCACAGAGCCCAACACAGGGCTTGAACTCACTAACCCTAAGATCATGACCTGAGCAGAAGTTGGACACTCAACTGAGGAGCTGACGGAGCCACCCAGGCACTTCTCAGGAGACTTAAACAAACAACTCAGTTTCTAACAGTTAAGTAGTCTTTGAATTGGGATTCAACCCAGTTCTGTCTGCACCTGAAGTACGTTGAAGGAATGGCTCTGAAAAAGCCAGGAAAGCAGCTACCGTCGGCCTCCCAAGATAAGCCTGAATTGAATTTACCCACCTGAGTACAGGTGGAGAAGCTGTAGGCATAGTTGACCTGTTCTCTGAGAGGATCCCAGCAAGGGAAAGAGATGTTTCTCTGGAAAAGTTATGGAAGTTTCCTCGATCTGGGACCAACTTTATAAGTGGAAGTAGGAATATGAGAAAAGCATAATAGTGGTTCCCCATAGCGTTTCCAAATTACTCTCAAAAACCCTCTTAATTTGGACAGTCTCTGTCACACAAAATAGAGAAATCATGCTTTAAGGCACTATTCATTTTAGGATTCAGGAAGGGTTCAATATTCCTGAATAATTAACCCATTTCTTTACTTAAAATTTCATGAGTAGACAGTTTTGTAAAGAGGGCAATTACAAGTGGTGTTCTGTGTTGGCACTCCTTAAATGGATGTATGGATGTGTGTGGTAACAAAGGAAAATTATCCAATGTCTTTACTCTTCCAAAGAGCAAAATATCTTATTAAGCTGCTTCCTGATATAATTTCATAACTTCAGGGAATCCAGTTAAATTCTCAGACCCTTAGGGATCATTTAAAGCAGTGTAGTAATACATATATATATATATTTATTTATATATAGTTATTAAATGTTTTTTTTCCTATGAGTAAAATGTGTATTTGGTGTAATCTAAGAGGAGTATTTGCTTTTTCAGCTCCTGTAAGGATAAACCTTCTGGGAGCGAGAGTTTTCTTTCTGGGTCCATACCGTTTTCACTTTCAGGGATAGACAAGGGTAATAGTTGCTGCCTCTAGGAATGCCAAGGAGAATGCTGGCATCTTGATAACTCTCCTAGGGTTTTGGGGGAGGCCAGGTCAGCTGTTCTGTACATTCTGACTGTTGAAGGTATTAGTAGACAAAGGTAGAGTTCATTTACATAATTGTTTAAAAAAAAGAGTTAAATGAAATCACTAACTTGGTGATGGCGATAATATAACCCAGGTTGTGAAATAAGGTAGAAGACGCAGAAACAAGGTAAAATTAAGAAGATACCTGGAATTGAAAGTAGGCGAAAATGAGAACAAAGAAATAGGCATAGGAAGAAGGAATTTGAATGTGAAGAAAATGTTATTTGACTATAATGAAGAAAGGATTGAGTATGGAATAAAAGGAAAAGTTATAAAATCCTATGAACAAGAAAGAAAAATGCATGTGGAAACAGTATTTCTAAATAGACATGGAAAAATAATTTCTTAATGAGAGAGAAATGCCAATTTTGAGCTATAGTTCCCTGCGTTACAATAGAGTATAAATTACGACATATTCTCTAATTCCAGAGTTAAGTGATATTACAGATATGAGCCTGTGGGTCATTAGGACATGTGTTTGCTACCCAAGCTGGTTTTCTTCCATTTCTCTCTTTTTCACTCCTCTGCTAGTTTCTTTTCCCAGAAAACAAACCACGTACATACACACACATCCACACACAAACTAAGTGGCATTTACTATGATTCTTAAAGGTAAACCACTCCTTGGAGTTTGTTCATTATTGAGGATTATCGGTATTTGAGAAAGACAGTAAAGTATTTTCCTAACTTGGAGGCTGGAAGTGGGAAAAGTGCAGAGTGGATATCTGCACAAATAATTTAAAAGCTTGACCTTGATAACACAAGCCATTGTGAGGTCTTCCAATATATTTTAGTGTTTCGGATTCTTTATAGTGTTTTATAACACTTGGGTATCAAGAAGATAGAAATGCTGGGAATCCTTTGTTCTTTTTAATTCTAATTATAAATGTAAGTAATTAGGCGACCTGATTCCTACGTCAGCGTCTTATTCTTTTGTTTACTGTGAGTTCTCCTACTGTCTTGGAAATCTCAGGAGTACCAAGGAGATCCAGTTTCTGAACCAAAAGCTAAAATCTTCTGCAGCCTCGCCTTGCCGGTGCTCCCAGCTGGCCCAGCTGATGCCTTTTCTGGCTTCTTACTCTGGTGGCAGCAATAATCTCTCAGCTCACGTCTTTCAGACATCGGTGCCGATGTGTGCACACAAACCTGTAGTTTAGAACACTTTCGCTTCCGTTGTCTTTACCTTTGACCTTCACATCATTCTTATGATGGGGACACCAGTGGTACCAGTCCCTAACATGGTTATTCTCCTCTTTGGAAATGAATGTGACAAGAAGGTGCCTGGGGAAGAAATGAGGCACTGAAATAAAGACAGCAGACATTTATTGAACACTCAGGAACACATACTTCGTGTAGTGTTTCTAATTAACATAAGAGCCTCGCAAAGTGATTGTCATCTCTACCTAAACACTTGCAGCTAGAATGAAAGAAAATGTTAGATTCAGTTGGGACATGTATCTAGTGACAAAAAGATTTGTTTCAAATATGTTTTCAATAAATTTTCTATTGTGGTATCATTGTTACCTGGTTTATTCTGCCCAACGTCTATACGGTATCTCCACATCATGAATTTATAACCTTTTCTTTGTATTTAAACAAAGCAATTAACAGCCATGCCGAGAAAGGTTTAATAACTGAAAATTCACAAAATTATCTTGGAGAAACTAAATATATTAAGTTTGAAAATCATGATGTGATGATTTCAAGTTTTTATGTAAGGCTTTGAGAAGTTCTATGGAACACCAATAATTTTAATAACTTTGTTTTGCTGAAAATTTAAAATCTGAGTTGAATATTTTGCCCGTTATATAATCTTTTTAAAACTTTAAAACAGTTTTATTGAGATATAATTGGCAAATGAAATTGTAAGGTATTCAGTGTGATAATTTGATATGTGAATCCATCATAAAAAGATTCCCCTGTGAATTAACTATCACATTCATCACTTTTCATACTCACTTGTGTGAGAGCATGTAAGTTCTACTTTCTTAGAGTTAGCATTTCTACTCTCTTATCAGTTATATATTGTTATTAATTATAATCATCGTCTTATACTTTCAGTCCTCAGACCTTATTCATCTTATATCTGAAAGTTTTTACTCATTTAAAAGGTGCATGTGTTACCAGGAGATTCAATCAGTGGGCTAAAGCTCATTTGGGGACTAGATTACAAGTTAACAGAATTTACAATGTAGTTTTTTATTAATAGTATTAGTGGAAATGTGAGATATTTGAGTTTTTTTGGGTGCCTGTGAGTATATTAACTTCAAAAAAGTTATTTTACTTACTGGATCCCTTCATTATGCAACAAAAACACACGTGTATTATATTTATTGAACCATTAAATAGGAGTCCAGTATGCTATAAAAATCCATTGGTCAGCGAGGAACAAGACAGATAAAGGAGTGGGAAACAAACAAACAAACAGCCTTAAGGAGATGAACCATCAGCTTCTACTTCTGTTTGTCAGAGTGAATGGAGAAGCAGCATATTTTTTTTCACAGTTGCTGTTCGGTTTTCATCCATTATAACTTATGTGTGGTTGTATTCTTTAAAGGATGCTGATTAGGATTAAATGAAAATTTCATAACCACCTTCTTCAACAATACCACTAATAAATTCTAGGACTTGAAGTATGAAAATTGATTTCCTGTTCAGCACCGTGGACTCCTGACTACACCACCAGAGGATACGGTGGGTTACGAACGTCTTCACCCTGACGGCAAGTGCGCAGGCCCTGGTGTATCCGCCTGAAAGGCTAAGTGAACACACAGGATGGACACAGACCTTTTAAGTGGAGAATCCTATTTGCTGTTTCATAGAGATCGTGTTTAAGGACAGTGTAGGGTAAACAGCATTAGCAAATAAGGGACATCCCAGTAATGCAGGCTCAGTGTTTTTGTTTGTTTGTTTGTTTTGTTTTGGGTTTTGGTTTTGGTTTTTTTGCTCAGTGTTTTCTGAGGGACCAAAATGTCTGAAATACAGTTCAGTATTCCACAGATGGAATGTAAATAAAATTGTTTACCTCACTGTGAGCTATTTGAATTTGAGACTCCTTTCCTTCCTTCCTTCTTTCCTCTCTCCCTTCCGCCCACAATTCTCAGCGACCCCCTCCCCCCACTCACTCTCTTTTCTCCTCTCTCCCTCCTTCCCTTCCCCAGGGTGTGTGTGTGTGTGTGTGTGTGTGTGTGTGTTTGGCTAGGAAAAAATTTCCTTCCTAATGTCATTTTATTATTTAAATAATAGAGAATTTAGGGTTTCTAATTCCTGTATGCATCATGGAAGTTTGTAAAGAAAGTGTTTGGGAGAAAAAATAACGTTCACTCTAATTCTTCTAGGTTCTTGGCTAAGACACCCTCCCACCTCTAATACCAGACAAATTAGCAGGAGGAAAGAAACAACTTTAATTATGCATATTTGTTTATATAGGAGTGCCACAAAGATATAAGACCCCAAAGATACCTAGAGAATTGAGACCACTGAGGATATGTACCATCCTGAGCTAAGAAAAAGGATGGGGTTTGGGGTTTCTGAGGTTGGGATGGGGGCTTGTTCGGTTATGCAGATAACTTAGGTTCAGTTTTTAACTTAGGTTACAAAATTTTCTCTGGTAGTTGTTCTCTTCCTGAATTGGACCCACCTTCATTGTTATAAAAAAGCTTCTCCTTTGTTTGTACTCTCTCCAAATAAACAGCTCAAAATATTTTTGTGCCCCAAAGCTGTATTTTGGGGTGACACGCTCTGCGTCTCTTCTACTCTTCAAAAGTGTGTCCAAAAATGTATGATTACAGGAGGTTGTAAATGACCAGTGGCTGTGCTCTCACTAACTAAAGTATGCCACAGAAATTAGACAAAGCACTAAACAGAAAGTTCTTTGTGTATTCTAGAAAACACACACATGAACATACTCACGTACCCACAGAACCGGACACACACACGCACACATGCACACACAGACACACATGACAGTTAATTATTTATGAGTATTATCAGTAATTATTTATTATTTACACCACAGGTTTATATAACTTTTTAAAGTGTTTAGAGACTTGGGAAAGGAAAGGAATAAAGAAAGGGAGGGAAAGAGGGAGAGATTGAAAGAAGGAAGAAAGGAAGGAAATGTAAATAGATACTACCTAGATAGATATATAACCTGTATATAGAGAGATATCATCTATACCTCTATGTACATGTTATATAGACAACAGCATAAAGTTCAGGTATGAGTGTGTATAGAACTCCTATATATCAAGTGGAGATCTATATATAGACACATATGTAGATATATCCTGCAGAGTCATGGGAGATATTCCCAGGCTCGCTCTTGACGTTCTGTGGACCCGGAGAAGTGAGGAGACTGGCATGTGCCCCTTCTGCCTGGCCTCGTGTGGCCACTGTTCCTGTTTGTCTGCTACTCCACCCTTCCGCTGAGACTTCAGACTTCTATTTTTAGATAGCCCCTCTGCCTCTAAAATGCACCAACAGGCTCTTTTTTTCTCACATCCACTCATCAGGACTTTGCCCGGAGAAGAGGGAAAAAAGAACTAAGTCTGACTCTTCTGAACCCAATTTAGCCTTCCCTGATGTTTCATATTCTCTGTGAAAACACTTATTCTGGGTTTCAGAAATGTTTCTCCCAATAAAAGCATAATTTTAAGCTATTAAAGTGGATTTCTTAAATATTAGCTGATATGGTTCTTAAGGCCCATTTTCTAGGTCTAAAACCAAATTTTTGTGTTTTATAATTTCAAGCCCTCTTTGATATTAAGGCTCAATTTAAGATTTAATTTACTTGTGGTAGGTTCATAAGAGGAGAGGAGCCATTCAAAAGAGCATTAAAAATCAGTTAAATTTCAGGGCGCTTGGGTGGCTCAGTCAGTTATGTGTCCTACTTCAGCTCTGGTCATGATCTCATGGTTTGTGGGTTCGGGCCCCACATTGGGTTCTGTGCTGACAGCTCAGAGCCTGGAGCCTGCTTCGGATTCTTTGTCTCCCTCTCTCTCTTAGTGTTCTTGAATAATGGCATACTTGCTGTCTCTCTGCTTTTTGGTGAAAATGTTGCTTTCAATGAAACTGATGTTTTTTAGTAGAGTAAGGAAAAAAAATATCTCCTTGGGCCATTGTTAGAATTTACTTTATCATTTTAAGGGCTATACTCAGATGTGATCCCAAGAATATTGAAGGTGTGTCCTGATGCTCCCTCTGGGTGAGGTCACTGAGATGCTCCTACCTGCCCTACCCAAACAGAGGGCTTATGTGCAGGTTCTCTGAGTTTCCCCTCCAGAATGCTCACTCTGTGGACCCTAAGTAAGGAGCCTGAGGAAGCCAGATGCTGGAGGGAGTTGTGTCTGAATGAAATTAGCCTGAATCTAATTTGGCTTCACTCTGTGTATTAAGAATAGAAGCATTACTAGTTGAACATGGAATGTCATATTAGTTAACATACATGCGCACATAATGTGCAGTAAACAGGCTCACAGACTGATTAAAAATCAGAAGTACATACAGTAGAAATAGAAGCTAAACTTTCTGTGGCCTACGATTTGCCTAGTATAGGAAGATGGCAGACTGAAATTGTAAGTGGACAGAGTTAATAGTGTATATAGATCTAAGGAATGCTTCATATTGAAAGAGAGCCCCGTAACTTACATTTTAGTTATAGACTTCTAGTTTAAAACCGTTTAAGGGAGTAATCTGTTAGTAATTAAAACTCAGATGGCATAGGGGCACCTGGGTGGCTCCGTCAGTTAAGTGTCCAGCTCTTGATTTCAGCTTAGGTCCTGATCTTTTGGTTTGTGAGTTCAAGCTCTGCTTCAGGCTCTGTGCTCGCAGGGCGAAGCTGGCTTGGGATTCTCTTTCTCCTTCTCTCTCTCTGCCCCTCCTCCGCTCATGAGATCTCTCCTCTCTCAAAATAAATAAATAAACTTTGAAACAAAACAAAGAACTCAAATGGCATATATTTGAATGAAAATAATCATTTCACATACATGTGTATATTTTTATGCATATGTATACATATATAGTCACAGTTGTTCTTTTGTTCCTCGTTATTATATTACTAGCTACTACTAATTAAGAGTCCACTATATGTTAAAGCTTCAATAATGTGTCTTTAATATAATATGCCTGTGAAGCCAAGATTATTATCCAGATTTTACAATTAGAAAGCTGAAACTAAAAAGGCTGAAGGATAGACAGTGTTAGTCCAAAAAGTGTCTGCATGGACTTAAACCTAGATTTGTTTAAAACCAGATTTTCTATATTTTTTTTCTTAATTCAGATTATTTGATTTGGTTTTGGCTTTTAAAATATAATGTTTATTCAACTGTTCTAATTATTGGATCCTTCTCTGTTTTTAAACAAAAGTTTAAAAATTACAATAGGAATATTCCCATAGTTCTAACATTTTGCCACCAAACAGGATGTTTCTAAAGTTTTGTTGGTTTACTGCATTCATGAGATGTACATCTACCTTATATGTCTTTTTGTATAATTGAATTATGTTGCCCATATACTTCAGTTGCTGAGAAAAATCAGACTTGATAGTTCATTATTTTTATAAATCTCTTTATGAAAAGCAACATCAGTCCTAAATCATAATATATTGCATTATATAATTTTATCTTCTACATATTATCATATAATCAATAAGTCTTAAGTAGGTATCATGGCTATTATCTTGTTAATAACCCCATGATATTATTCTTTAAATACAGCTTCGAATAAGTAATATTCAATTAATTATAGAGGGAAATTTAAAAAAATAAGCATTTAGCTGAGTTTTATTTTGTTCTCTTTCAGTCTGATTTATTTCTTACATCTGCTTAATTTAAAATCTAAATTTTTTCAGAGCTTAAAACTTTGTTAAATCTATAGTTTTAGCAAAAGTTGTTTTTTATGAGATATTAAAATCCGGATGTTACCATATATTCAAGTTTGTGAATTTTTGGAGAATGATATTTACATTTCCACGTTATGAATTTGATAGTAAACAATAGTTTTTATAAGGGCTTCATTAATACAAAACAACCTCCCCTCTTAGTTTCACATATTTTAGTATTAATAATGATATGCCTTAAGTTGTTCATAATTCAATGTCTGTAAAATTGATAGGTGTAACAAGATGTGAATATAAGTTATTTATGTACAAACAAAGCATTTGTGTTTTTACAGAAGCTAATCTTTGAGGAATCACAGATGTCCATGTGATAAGAACAACTGAGTAGCATACCTGTGAAAGGGGGGAATGACTGTAAGCTTGATTTTGAAAGTACCAAATGTTGCCGACTAGAGTGAGAACATAATTACTGTGGAGTCAGTTTTCAATATGAAATTTCATGGACATTTAAATAAATTACCCAATGGGTCAAATTTAACAACCGAATGATTTACAGGGGGTTGGAAAAGACTCTATTCCACTAAACAAAAATATATTTTGCATTTGCTCTGACTCCAGCTCTGTGCTAGATACAGAGAATACAAAAATAAGAAAGATTCATTTTCTAATTACAAACCAATTACAGCTACAGGAAGTCCTGGACTCAGTATAAGCCATTTTAAAAAATATACTCACACATAAATAATGTTTCACCAATTTTGGTTTATATATTATAAATTAAAATAAAATTATTTATTAATATTTCTGTGAAGGTGGTCCAGTCTGATTATGCATTCCCCCCCAAAAATCACACTGGGTCCTCAATTATTTGGATTATTTTTTCATTGACATCCAGATTACTGTTTAGATTTGTGGTTTGCAAACAATAATGATCTTTCTGCTTAATGTGACTATAGCAAGATCACCCTGCCCAAAGTAGAATATATATAAATACTGTTAAACAAATGAAACAAACACAGTATTGATATTTTAAAATATTCCTCCTGAGCTCTTGGTAGAGTGAGACAAAGTGATTTCATTATGTAAATGGAAGGCAAATTAAAATTATCTCAGATAAATGTAATTACTGAGAGCCCTGGCTGGTATGAATGGCCTGATTGAATCTGACCACTTCACGTTTTTGTGAACCATAATTTAGCAGATCGGCACATGAATAGAAGAGAAAAATTAAATCAATTTATTAAAAATGGAAAATTCTGAAAGGGTTCACAACTGAAGTGATTTCACTAGTCAAAAAACATGTCTTCTGCCATTTGTGAAAGGTTTAATATACTGTAGAAGAGTGTCATTTGATTCAGGGTTTGATTGGCACTGAGTCATTTTGTCATTCACCCAGTGAATGTCAAAATTACAGTCAGTCCTGAATGTTGGATTATAGACATTAGCAGGAACCCTCTATTCATCACCAACTCTCTTTTTACCCAAATGAGGATCTCACTGCTTATGCAAATGTGGTTTGGTTGCAGCCTTGATTACTTCAGGCTCCATCCTTTGATCACCAAGTAATATGATAGCATTGCCTCCCGATGTAAAGCCCCTCCTCCGCCCTGCAGTCACTCCTGATAATGTCCACATTCTTAGCATCTGTGAGGCCCTTGTGATGCGCCTTTCTGTGCTCCAGCCTCAAGCCTGGGTCTTCTGTGCCTGTCTCCACAACAGCCATGCTGCTCCTGCGGTAGCTCAGCTCCCTCTTAACCCTGAGCTCAGTGTTTGATAGTTTATTTATCCTGAAAGCTCTTTTCTTAACTCTCCACCTGGATAACTCGTTCCTGTTCTTTGAGCTTCATCTTATCCTCTACTTCTTTGGCGAGAAAGTGACTATATGCCTAGGCTGGAGAGTAGATGCAGCGGTCACCGTGTTGAACCGATAGCATTAAGCAAACCCCTAGCCTTTGGATTTTGTTTGTTCTTTCAGTAATGCGCTCATTCTTCCACAAATATTTATTAATCAACTACTACATGTCAGGCATTGTTCTAAGCATGAGGAATGCAAGAGACTTTGTAAGACAAAGTTCCTTCCTCATGAGGCTTACACTTTTGTAATTAATATGGAACATTGAGACATAAAGACAAAAGATCATTTTAGAAAATGATAAATACTTAGAGGAAAATCAATCATGGGCCAGGGATAAGGCCTCTTAGAGAAGCTTTCGTTTGATCTTGATCCTAAAAAATTAAGAAGAAAAGCTATGTCAGACTCAAGAGAAAGAACATTCTAGTCAGAGGAAATGCAGGATCTGAGCCCTGAGATGGGGATGAGCTTGGCATATGGAAAGTCAGGTGCCCAGAAAAAAGTACAAAAGCATTTGGGGTAATAAGAGCTGAGCATAGGCGGCGGCCGAGCACTGTGGCATGTTGCGGGTCTTCGTTTGCAGGTTGGGTCTGCTTTTGTATCATAAGGGAAACCACTGGAGGAGATGTAGCAGTGGGTCCTGGTCTTCTACAGGCTTCAGAGGAGGTGTACTGCTAGCAGTGGGGTGTAGGAGGGGCAAGAGTGGAGGCGGAAATGAGGGCTTGACCTAAAGTTTAGTGATGAATGTCAGGATTCAAGATGTAATTTGATAAATGGAGTCCTGAAGGCGTGTGATAACCCAGAGGTAGAAGGTGGAAGAGACATCAGTAAGTACTTACTGAAGTTAATTCTCTTATTTTAATAGTAAAGCAAAGAGAACAGTCCTAGATTACATCATGCATTCACAACCTCAACACTAGTCACATTTCACTCTGGATAATTCTTTTTTGTGGGGTTTGTCCAGTGCTTTGTAGATGGTTAGTAGCATCCTTGGCCTCAACCCATTACGTGCCAACAGCAACCCTAGATTTTAAGTCAACCATGTCTCCCCATGTCACTAAATGTCCCCAGGGGATAAAATCTTCCCTGGGGGGGTCACTGGATTTGATATATAAAATGAGACTTCATTTGTAACAGTATTTACAATGTTGCAATTTGTTGCAAGTACTATGGTATACTTGTCAAGGCAACTAAAAATATTTTCTGATCTTAAAACCTTTGGGCGCCTGGGTGGCTCAGTCAGGTGACTTCGGCTCGGGTCATGATCTCACAGTTCATGGGTTCAAGCTCCACGTCTGGCTGTGTGCTGACAGCTCAGAGCCTGTAGCCTGCTTCAAATTCTGTCTCCCTCTCTGCCCCTCCTATACTCATACTCTATCTCTCCCTCAAAAAAGTTTTTTTAAGTGAAAAAAATAAAAACTTTTGAGTAGAAGATAATGACCATCTTTTCTGGATGACTGTCTTGCAGGTATTTTGTGAGGAATCTTTCCAGATATATCATTCATCAGTTAAAATATATTTTGATATTTAGAACAAGGAATCTGCAGTAGATGGCCTGATGGTAAATTCTACCGTGTCGTTCGCTAGCTGGGGTTAGTGATGATGATATTAGAATCCTTCTCATGAGGATTATTTTACATGTAAAACCTGCAAAGCACTTAGAGTAGCTCTTGGCACATAGTATAAACATTAGTTATTGTTGCTGTTGTTACTGTAATTATTTCCTCAGAAAACTGGTGATTTATGGATGATTCCATAAAGACATTTTTTTCCTCCTCCCGAAGAACCACAAATGTACTTTCTACAAAAATAATAGTATTATATGTGGTGATTGAAGTTACTGTGATTTATCTCAGAGTCCTTGTCAGGACGACATGACTCCTTATCGGGCGCTTATCTAGAGGCTGTTCTGGATTTGTCCTGGGACATTTCTGCCCGTCAGCATTCCGCCTCCCTTCTCAGCGTCGAGACCGTTCTAGGGCAGAGAGGGTGGGAAAGCAGTGGGCGGCGCTTCGGAAGCGATGGAGACTGAGGATGCTTCAGACGCTAGAGGTGTGAAGGAGCTGAGGAGGCGCAGTGCTTGGTCTTTTAACTCCTGATGTACTTCTTTTTAAGTTCATTTATTCATTTTGAGAGAAAGCGAGGGCGCACACGTGTGAGTGCAGCAGCGGCAGAGAGAGAGGGAATGAGCGAGAACCCAGAGGGCGGGCTCAGCACCGCCAGCCTGGAGCCCGACATGGGGCTCCGACTCACAAACCGCAGGGTCACGACGGGAGCCGAAACCAGCAGTTGGACTTGCAACCAGGCGCCCCTAACCCGTGATGAACCGAAGAGGCGCGTTTCTTTGGGAGCACCTATCACAGCATAAACGTGACGCGCACTGTAACCAGACTGATTATCCTGGGTCATGTGGTTCAGTCTCAGAGCGAAGAATACACAGGCCAGTAAGTGTAAGCAACTATGAAATAACTCAACTATTCTTTATATTTTTCCCATATGGTGAGTAGTCTACATAGGCCATGGCCATACCTAGCTTTCTCTCTTTTCTTTTTCATTTAAATCCCTTATACCTCATGGCTTATATCCACCATTCCCGAGATTTTTCCCCCGTCCAAAGCTTCCCCGGTCTTGTCTTTTATGACCACCTTCTCCTTTCAGCCTGCAACGTAAAATTCAAAGGGACCAATATGGTAGGTAAGGGAGAAAACTGAGCAGGGAAGGCCACCCCAGTCTTTGATGGACAAATGACAAAAAAAAGTATGGGATGATAATGCATTGATTCATTTTATCTGACCCCAGCAGTATATGATTTTGCCACACTGTTTTCTTCTCTCCTAAAGCTATTCACGTGGTTTAGATATACTTCTTCTTGGTCAAATCAAGAATCAAATGGGACATTTCTTCACAATGACCCCCGTAGTTTCTCTTCTTGTTCCATTTTCCTGGATAGACTTTACTGTCCTTCACTAGCCTCGGGTAAATTAGCATATGTCCATTCATTTCAGGTCACATTTTCAAATCCTCTAGAGTTCTGGGCTATACAGTGTTAAAAGAGGTTAAATTGCTAATATAAATATGCCTTAATTATGTTAATGTTTAATGTACCTAAACACATTTAATTAAACTATTTCTCCAACTGCTCTAAATACCTATCTTGTTGCCTTGCCCATGTGCTCATTTCTACATTCTTGCCATTGTACTTATGTGATCTTCCATCGATAAACCCTCCATGCTGTCCTTTCTATCTAACAAAATTTTGCTCATCAGTAAAGCCTCATTTCATGTTTCCAATGAAGCCTTCCTGTTCTTTTAACTCACAATAATTCCTCTGTTCTAACAAATGAAGCATTCATGATTTATACTATACAAGATGTCACTTGACTAGATATTATTTTGTGCTAATCACTAATTATTTCTACTTTATAAGCCTCATTTCCTTGATAAGATTGTGAGATCTTTAATCAATGGAGCTTGCCAGAGTAAAGCTAAAGAAGATTTATCTTAATTACCACAAATGATAAATGGAATGTCATTTTGATGTCTTTCTCAGGGAAGATATATTTATTCTTATTCTGTCCCTTGGTGCCTAGGACTTGAGTGAGTACATACAAGATATCTCCTAAATACATACTGACTTGATATGGAAAGTATATAAATAAATAAATTCTATTACATATATTTTTTATAAAATAAAAGGGAGAATGATAACCCTCACTAAAGATTGCATTTGCCTATAATATATGAAATGTATATGTGAGTTTTTAGATGGAAGAGCTAAACATAACTTTTTTAAAACATAGTTTCACTGATGCTAAAGTTTCCCCCTCCCCCCCATCCCCCAAAGTTGTGAGTTGCTCAGTGTAGACTTTAAGCAGTGGTTTTGAAACTTGAGCATGAATCAGAATTTCCTGAATGGCTTTTTAAACAAATTGCTGAGCCCATCCCCAGAGTTTCTCATTCAGTAGGCCTAGAGTGGGACTCAGTAATTTACATTTCTAACAAGTTTTCTGGTGATACAGATGCAACTGTTCCTAGAAACGTGATTTAAGAAGCAGTGTGTAAAAGTGTTCTTTCCCCTAAGGAAAAAAAAAATGAGGATTATCACTGGGAAAATGTGGGACCCTGAGGCTTGGAACAGGAATATCTGTGTAGACTGGTTGAAAAAGAGATTCTTAAAAGTCTGCTATAGAAGCTCTTTAGTTCTGTGATCATAATTTGGCCTAAGAATTTACAGAATTTAGTTTACAGATGATTGTTTTTGTAAGAATTCCAGTGCAGTCAGAAAAATCCATCCCATGTCACATGGATTGGAGTGGCTTATACCAGCTTATCAGAAGATGATGTGTGTGTCTTTTCCCAGCTCCATGTTCAGTGACACCACATTCATAGCTTGATAGTGACCATGGTGGGGATATTTTCACCGAGATTGGCCATGACTACAGACAAGAGTTTTTTTTCAGAATCAGTTGTTAGACAGTTACCAGCCTGACATTAATCCCAAGCCCCCTTTTTTTAGTCAACATTATTGATAAGTTTCAGTGCAGAAGCCTCATGGTCCCCAAAATACTTGCTTGAGAAGGCACCTCATTAAAATTTTCCACAGATGATTATTCCTATTTTCTATGACTATCTAGTATCCCGTTTTCCATTGGCAAGCAACATAAGATGTGTTCAAGCTCCCATGCATGAGCAGGCCAATTCTCAAATCCCGTTTTTGAGGGACCATTTCCTAGGGCCAGTTCTGATGAAACTTCTGTATCAGTCAGTGTCTACTTAGAAAACAGGAATTCCAGCAGTTATTTTAACAGAGAATTTAATGTAAAGAATTGTTAGCTTGGTATACAGAAGTGTAAACTAGATAACAATTGGAAAAAAATACATTAGGATATCATGGCATACATTTTCTACTAGATATATATAGGAAGTATGTATTATCACAGGGAAAGGGAAATCAGGGAGCAAGTTAGAACTGTTAAAATTTAGAAGCTTGGAAAGTGAGCCCCACCAAACTGAAACTCAGACCTCAGAGTAGGGAGTTAATTCTGTTTGTAGCTTTAGGTCCTGAGAAGGGGACCTATATTTTGGAGCTAATGACTCAGGGGAGGGTCATGCTGGGTTGGCACTGTCATCTATGTCAGTATGTCTAAGAGGACATATACAGAGTCTAAATCAGGGAAAAGTAGATAATACAACAAAAGTATTACAAAAACATAGAGATATATGTCTGGGACTTGATTCCAGGGTATTGGACAAAAGAGAATACAGTTTAACAATGAATCAGGCCAAAATGATTGATGTTCAGTGTATTTACTAGGAATTAGTAAGTTAGTGAGCATTAGTGAATGCATTTCAAAGTGTACATGTTTATATAACTTAAAACTTAGACTCAGAGATGGTCTGCCTTTAGAAAGGTTGAGAGGCAAAGATTCAGCTAGCACAATAGAGAGGAAGGAATGGAAAGGAATGGGCAATAGGAATATTAGAAACAATAATGCTGTTTCTTGACGTGCTTGAAAAACTGAACACTGTAATCAAAGAACAGACTTTGTATATGAATAGAGTTTAATCTTTTTCTTTGCAGATCCAATTCTCAGTGAATGATTCTAAAAGTATCAGCAAGTCCCAGTGCAGAATCAATGCAGAATTGGGCCCAAAGCCAGGATTTCTATTACCTAAAAGAGTATTTTTCTGTAAAAGTATAATGTTAGCAGTCAAGTTCCAGGACTTTATTTTTGTCAAAATTTATATTTTATAGTATTATACTCTAACAATGGAAAGCAGCCAAAAGTATAGATTGACACCCTAGGAATATATTATTGCACTAAACAAAAGAGTCATGTACCAAGGTGGTAAGGATGAATTCTCATAAAAATCTTATACATTCTCTACTAATTTTCCAAAGAGTACACCTGCCTCTTTGTATTCTGGGAGAAATTCTTGGACAATGACTGAGAAAGTGATTTTATTGGTATTAGCTAGTTTTAGTAAATCTTATGAAGATGAATATATGAAGTGAAAGTATAACCAAAAATATATAACCTGAAGCTACATTTATTAATAAGCATTGATTGTGTTTTCTTGGAGTCTTTCTCTGATACAGTATATTGAAATAAACTTTTTAGTCACATTTTAATATTTTATCAATAACCAGTATGATGAAACTTTGGACTGAAAAATTGTATCTGTAAAAAACTCTTGTATTTTCCACTTAAGACTGTTTGCCTTACATATCTCAATAAAATAGGGAATATATCTGCCTGGTTGTTGAAAATGGGCTGTAAAATTTAGGACCTATTTAAATCTTTTGAAATACTGTTTCTGATGATGTAGTTACCCTAAATTGACTTCCAGAGATGTGTTTTTTTGGATTAATTAACATAAATATTAATAAAGCATTGCAATTATCCTAATTTTCACATAAGCAGTAAATGATAACTCAAGAGAGGAAAAGCAAAACCTCATAAATTACAAAAAGTAGTACTTGAGCAGCAACTGAGTGAATAAACTGAGAATAAGAATTGAGGGAATCATTTTTCAGATCAAATCAAGCTATCAAGTTATTATAAATAATTTCAAAAGATGGATTTTGACGTCAGGTAGATCTAGGTCCAAATTTGGGCTCTTAACATTTGCCCATTATGGGACCTAGGTGTTTACTTAAACTTCTAATCTTCAAGCTTCGAAGTAAAATGGAAACAATACCTGCCGTTCAGTGTGCCGCATGCCATATTCTTTACTGGGAATGTCTCTCTGTCCCTCATCACCACTCACCTGACATCTTGTAGCTCACAGTTTTAATATCACTTCTTCAGCAAAGTCTTACCTTATAAGTTGATTTATTCTTTATGGTTTTGACCACAATGGAAATTGATTAATGGTGATTATTGTTGAGTGCCTCTCCCCTTCATCAATCTGTTTATGAGAGCAGAAGTCATTTCTGTATTGTTAATGGCATCTCCTCAGTAGATATTCAATATGCACTGTAGGATGGATGAATGGATATCATATAAAGCATCTGACACAGTAGATAAGCAATAAATGATAGTTAATGTATATCTATCATTTATATTTTATATAATTGCTATAATTGACTGTGTAGTCTTGAATAAAAATCTGCTATGGCATTATTTTGTGCGGTGACCTTTTTTGTCCTATAGAGATAAGATACTATAGCATACAATTCAAAGGACAAATTTTATCTCTTCATTAGATGACTATATTGGCTCTTATTTACCTGAAGAGTTTTATAGATGTAAGACTTTTTAGAGTAGAAAGTTATCCTTTTGTACCTACTAGAAAAAATGCTGATACTCTCTTTAATTTTTACTCAGAGTTTAATACCTCTTTTAAAGCAATTCACTTTTGATTATAGGTACGAGCATCAAAATAAACTAAAATGTGTATTTATAGGCTACACTATTTACAGGCTAGCAAATTTACTCCGGAGTTAGAGGGCACAGCCCAAAGGAGCCAGCAGCCAACATTCTTTCTTCCAAACTGGGCCTTTTCTCCCAGCTCCCTGGCCCCAGGCAGGCTAATATTAATTTATTTGTACCTATGAAAAGCCATCTGACATCCACCTAGCCAGGCTAATATTTGCAAAAGGAGAGAGAACTCTTCTTAAAAGATGGACTCCCTCATAATCCTTTATTCCTGTTCCACAAAGGACTCCTACAGAGGAAGTTCCACCGAAAGATTCAGTTCCCTCCATGGCAAAGCCAGGGTTTTACCACTAATAAAGACTGAGGCATAAGTGGTGTTAGCCTTTTAAAACCATTTAGGATCCTGACATAAACAGTGTTACACAAAAATTTTAAAAATAGAGAGAAGCATAATGACAGGACCTCTGGTGATCGTTGTCAGCAGTAGCTTTGGCACAGACCTGCCCAGGCCACTTTGAGGTGTGTGTGTGTGTGTGTGTGTGTGCGCGCGCGTGTGTGTGTGCGCGCGCACGTGTGTGTGCATGTGTGTGTGTGCGCGCTTAAATTTATGAACTAGACATATAGATAAATTTTTAACTCTTTTCTACTTCATGTTTCTACAATAACATATGACTGTAGCATAAGATTTTATGAACATCCTTTATGTTATATATTATTCTACAGTATAATTTTATTGACTGTAATATTTTATGGAAGCAAAATAACCCTATTGTTGGAAAATTTAAATATGAACCTTATTGTTCGACAGTGTATAGTTTTATTTCTTTACACATATGAAGGTCTAATATTATTTCATATGCATTTGCATACATGACTGATGATTTTATCAGGATATATTTCTAAAAGTGCAACTTCATGGTAAGGCATATGCAAATCTCCAAGGATGTTGACTCATACCTCCAAGCCATTACCCAAAATTTTCGTACCAGTTTAAACTCACGTATGTATGTGTGTATGAAGGGATCTGTTTCCTGGCCCCTCGCAGACACTAATTACTTACTTAAACATAAATGTGGTGTGCTGTGTTGGTGCCAGAAAAGAATCTGATGCCCCATGGCTTTGTTCTTTCGAAAAGTGGCCTATTTAGGTAACACTGCTGCATCTGCTCTCAGGCTGAGTTAATTTTCTGCAGCAACTGAAAGAGTTCTCAGACAACCCTCCATGGGCATCTTTTCCTTTATCTGAATTTGCCCATGGATGTGCATTTCTTTACTGGGTAGCTAATGCATACTGGATGCTTACAATGCACTTTATACATATTTAATTTAATGTTTCAGTTACTTCATAGCATAGCTACTGTTATCCCCAATTTCTAAATGGGAAAACTGAGGTTAAATAAATGATAAGTTGCATGTTCTACAACTAGTAAGTGATTAAGCTTAAATTTGAACAAAGCTGGTCCAACCCAGAACATTACTCTTCAGCATTATGTAACGTGACCACACAAAAGGGTGCTGATGAGTAGAAATTTACATTTCCGATGTGTGTATTTGTGTAAATAAAAAATACATGAGTTTATTTGACTAGTCAAGGACATATTCCATGCCCTTACTATCCAGACAAAAACAATAACCCAAATAATAGACTTGCCAGTTGGACTGAGATTAGGGAATACAAATGAAGTGAGCTTGAACGCAGTCTTAAGCAATGACTGTGCCTACCAGGTGGATATGATGTGATCCAGAAATTGACAAAGGCCTTCCACGTGACGGAGCCGTTGGGCAGAAGCACAGAGGTGTGAAGCCGCATGATGTATGCACCGTAACCTCCTGGGGCGGGACACTGGCTTTGTGAGGAGTAGCTCTCCAGCTGTTCACATCACTTTTCTTCTGGTCGGAAAACATACCTTCTGCTTCCTGTGCCGGGATATTAAAGTGTGGGACAGAGGTTTCCTCCAACATGTGTTACTTTCTGTATCAAAATTTCCTAGGGAGAGGTAGACGTCTAGTGTCTGTTAAATGAATGAATGAAAGAAGGGTTGCATCTCAGTATAGGGGCTGCCAGATTAAGTAAGGAAAAAAGAAAATGGGCAGTTAAGAAGGCTCTCCTTGTTTTGGTTTAGCAAGAGCTAAAGGGACATTGCAACTTTCTTTAAATGTTCTTGGGGTTCCTTATTATAAAAATGTCTTCTAAATGTGCTGACATTTTATTCAGTCACTCTTGCAGTTAAATGCTTCCTGTCTGGAATTCAAAATAAAAATATTAATAAGACATTTTTTTTCTATGGCAACCATATTTTTTATATGCCTGGAGCTCAGGCTGAACTGATATGTGTTGAATTTATTGAAACATAAAACCTACAGTAACCAGTATTCATTTTGAACTTCTGAATTGTGAAATGTGAATGGTAGGGAAACACTCTCAATTTCATGCATTTAAGCCTACGGATAGACCAAATATACCAAAGTGAAGCAAATGATATCCTATATTTGCTCTAACTCCAGTGTGTGTCCAGTTTGTTGCTATAGTAATTGATTTTAATTTTATCATACTCAAAACTAACAGACTTTACAAAAATATTCCAATTACCTGGGGGTGCCTGGATGGCTCAGTCAGGTGAGCATCCATCTCTTGATTTCAGCTGAGTTCATGATCTCATGGTTCATGGGTTCAAGTTCCACATCAGGCTCTGTGCTGACAGCTCAGAGAGCCTGGAGCTTGTTTGGGACTCTGTGTTTCCCTCTCTCTCTGTCCCTCCTTCACTTGTGCTCTCTCTCTCTCAAAAATAAACATTTAAAATAATGTTTTAAAAATTCTAATTACTTGGAAAAAAGTGAATTACTTTCTACTGTCTTTCTTAGCAATCAATGGTAATAAAGACTGAAAGTACCTTAGAGGATGTGTAATTATCTTTTTGAGATCCTTTGAGAACAATTGATAGAGGTTTATAAAAAAGGAAAGTTAATTAACTTGAGCTAAGGACTATACCTATATAATGAAATATAAATAAAATATTGTTAACATAGGTTGTTTGATATATGATAGGTAATTTATGCAAAATGAAGAAATAGGCAATAAAAAGTTTTATTTTTTATTTTTTATAAATTTTAATTCCAGTATAGTTAAGATACAGTGTTATATTATTTTCAATTGTACAATATAGTGATTCAACAATCCCATACATCACCCAGTGCTCCTCAGGACAAGTGCCCTGCTTAATCGTCATCAGCTCCTTCTCCCATCCCCCCCCGCCCCCTCCCTTCTGGTAACCATCAGCTTGTTCTCTATAGTTAAGAGTCTGTTTCTTGGTTTCTCTCTCTCTCTCTCTTTTTCCTATACTCATTTGTTTTGTTTCTTAAATTCCATATATAAATGAAATCATGGTATTTGTCTTTCTCTGACTTATTTCGCTTAACATCATACTCTCTAGCTCCATCCATGTTGTTGCAAATGGCAAGATTTAATTTTTTATGGCTGAGTAATATTGCATTGTGTGTATGTGTGTGTGTGTGTGCGTGTGTGCGTGTGTGTGTGCGCATCTTTATCCATTCATCTATCAGTGGGCATGTGGATTGCTTTGAGAGTTTGGCTATTGTGAATAATGCTGCTATAAACATAGAGGTGTATATATCCCTCTAAATTAGTGTTTTGGCACTTTTTTGTAGTGTTTGATAATTTTTAGGTTAACACCCAGTTATGTGACTACTGAATTATAGAGTAGTTTTATTTTTAATTTTTAGAGAAACCTCCACACTGTTTCCCACAGTGGCTGCACCAGTTTGCATTCCTGCCAACAGTGCAAGAGGGCTCCTCTATCTCCACATCCTCACCAGCACTTGTTATTTCTTACGATTTTGATTTTAGCCTTTCTGACAGATTTGAGGTGGTATTTCATTGTAGTTTTGATTTGTATTTCCCTGATGATGAATAATATTGGGCATATTTTCATGTGTCTGTTGGTCATCTAGATGTCTTTATACAAATGTCTGTCCATGTCTTCTGCACATATTTAATTGGATTATTTGGTTTTGAGGGGTTGAATTGTATACGTTCTGCATATATTTTGAATACTAACACTTTATTGGCTATGTCTTTTTTTAATTTTTTTAATGTTTATATGTTTTTGAGAGAGACACATACAGAGCACAAGCAGGGGTTTAGCAATTTTATTGATCTTTTGAAAGAACTAGCTCCTGGTTTCATTAACCTGTTCTAAAGTTGTGTTTTTTTCTTTTTGTTTTTGTTTTTTGTTTTTTAGTTTCTGTAGCATTTATTTCTGTTCTAATCTTTATTATTTCCTTCCTCATGCTGGTTTTGAGGTTTTGTTTGTTGTTCTTTTTGCAACTCCTTTAGGTGTAAGATAGGTTGTTTATTTGTGATTTTTTCGTGCTTCTTGAGGTAGGCCTATATTGCTATTATCTTCCCTCTTAACACCATTTTTACTGCATCCCAAAGGTTCTGGACTATTGTGTTTTGGTTTCATTTGTTATACCAAAACATTTTATAACCAGACTGTTACTTTATCTAACATCATTCCCTTAAAATGTATGTCCTCTAGTTTGATCATTTCTCTTTATCTTCTCCTTAAATTATTTCTTCTTAGAAGTCGGCCAGACCTCCAGAATAATCCATGGGAATGCACACCATAGATCTCTGACCTTTCAGAGATGCTCAGGGAAAACAGAATCATTATGAATGCTATTTGCAAGTCTGAAATCACCACAAACTACAGTATAACTGTCCCTCTAGACATTTTATTGAATATTTCAACTCAGTCTTATCTTAGAGGAAAAACTCATCCTACTCTTCTTTAATCATTTTGAGGTCCTTAAACAAGAAATTTGGGAGTATTTTTAAATTACCCATTGTTACAGAATTATTTAATGAAATACTATGTAAAAAGAAAATGTCTCCGTGATACTGATGTGAATCAAGGGTATATGTTTCAATTACCTGAGAAAGACATAGGATATTAGCATGCTTTTCTATGCCTTATATTATACGTTATATTTTGTCATGTTATCTCTGATATTTTCATGAGGAATAGCCTAAGTGAAGGGTATTTCACCTTAAAAATCACCACTTATTCTAGACCATGTGATTTGAATTTGGATTTTATATCACCAAGGAGTAGATTATGTCTTAACATGAGCATGCAGCAATGAATCCAAGAGATAATGAGTATCTGTGCCCTTTAATATTGCCATCTAGAAGATTACAATGCATTTTAGCCTTGCTCAGCACTGGTCTTCACAGTGTTTTTGTACTTGATCAAGGCTCAGTACTAACCACTACTCTATGCCCTAAGTCCCATCTGATGACTTTGTGCATGCTGAACTGAGAAGTTAAATCTCCCTCACTCTGAGACATGTGAGAGACCACTCACAACTCTTATAGCAGAATGGTATAACTCCAAGTGGAATAATGCTTACAATTTCATGGAACCTTTTATATTTGCAAGGGTTTAACATCTAGCTAGAAGGCAAAAAGACTCAGGAGACAGCTCTTTTGATTATAACAAGGAGAATGAGCCAGAAAAGCTGCAGTATCACAAGTAATCATGTTGGAGTAACCAGTATCCGATTTTGCCTCCTGGCATAAACAACTGGTAAAACAATTGGACAGAATCTGTGAAACAGGAGATTTACACATTAAACAACAGCTATTGCAGGATTGTGATCCCTGAGAAAATTAAAATAAACCAAGAAGCTTATAAGTCATTCTGAGGTTTTTCATGGAAACGCCTTCAGAATCAGAGTATAAGAGCAGATCATGTAGATTTTGCTGAATTGAAGGGATAGAAGTTGCATTTTGATGAGGCCATACTAGCTGAAATTTAAAGACATAGCGTTGAGGAGAAGAGAGGTATGCAGAAAAAGAGCACCAGAAATCTGCAGAGAGTGCCACTTGAGTTTGCTGCTGAACATCAGTTTGTTCATGTATAGGATGAATACCTTGAAGCCAGGCAAAGATACACTCTGAGTTATAAGATAAGCCATTCCCAGATATCACCCAGCACTGTAAGATGTTTGAGTCACAACCCACCAGAGTGGAGGTGCCTCACTGAACAGTCAGGGTATTCAGTAGAGAAATCTGGAGAATCACATCTCAGCAATATGGCTGATTTACACCTATAGTGAACCTAGTGTAGACTCACCTTAAACAGCTTTAAAAATAAGCCTCAAAATGATCAAGCTGTTCCACAAATAATTTCCCTATCAAGACAATTTTTTAACACTCCAAAAAAAATGCAACAAATAAAATGGCTAACACCAATTAAAATTTACTAGAATATGAAAAACAAGAAAACATCTTAGCCACAACCAGAAGAAAAATTAAACTATAGAAAGAACCAAATCTGACAGATATGATGGAATGAGTAGAGAAGGACTCTAAAGCAGCAATTATAAACATAATTAATGTTTTAAAGAAAATGTAAACCTAAAAACAAAAGAGAAAATTCATAAAAATGAACCAAAGACTATATCTAGACCAGAAATATATAGTATGTGAGTTGAAAAGTTCTTTATAAGTGTAAAACGTAATAAGATACTTATAACATAATTAAAGGCATACATGCTGGAAAAAAAAAAAGATACTTATAACAACACTCAGTAAACTTGAAGACATAGTGAAAATTAGATGACAAGTTAGCACAGAGGGAAAAAAATTAAAACTTTAAAAATGCCTCAATAACTTGTAGGAATATATAAAGCAGTTTAATATATGTTTTTTAAATAAGTTTATTTATTTTGACAGAGCAGAGAAGAGGCAGAGAGAAAGGGAGAGAGAACCCCAACCAGGCCAAAATGGGGCTTGATCTCATGGCCTAAGCTGACATCAAGAGCTGGTCCTTTAACCGACTGAACCACCCAGGTGTTTGTAACATATGTTTAATTTGAGTTTCCAAAATGGAGAAAAGCCACAAAACATTTGAAGAAATAATTGCCACTCCTGCTATCAGAACTAGGAATTTTATTTTGTTGATTCTTTGGGTTTTATATATAAAGAATCATGTCATCAGTGGGCAAAGATAGTTTTATTCCTTCTTTCCCTATCCCCCTGTCTGAATACTTTGTTTTCCTGTCTTGCCTTATTATAATTATTTGGAATTCCAGTAAAATGTTGAATAGAAGTGGTGAGAGAGAACATTCTTATTTTGCCTATGAGCACAAGGGGAACATGTTCATTTCCTCATCACTAAGTGTGATGTTAGCTGTAGCTTTTTGAGATACTGTTAATCAAACTGAGGAAGTTGCCCTGAAATGCTAGGTTTCTGAGACCTTTTATCGTGAAAGGATGTTCAACTTTATCATCTGTTTTCTTTATTGGATGATACAGTCATATGATTGTCTTCAGCCTGTTGATAGGGAGATTCCATTTATGGATTTTCAAATGCTGAATCAATCTCATAGCTGGAATAAGTCCCAATTGGTTGTAATATGTAGTTATTTTCATACATTGGTGGATACAATTTGCTAATGTTTTGTTGAAGCTTTTTGCATCTGTATTCATGACAGATACTGGTTTGCAGTTTTTCTTTCTTGTAATGTCTTTGTTAGCATTAGAGTAATACTGGATAGAATAAATTAGGATGTGTTCACTTTGCTTCTATTTTGGGGTTGAGATTGTAGAGAATTGGTATCAATTCTTCTTAAAATATTTGGTAGAATTCACTACTAAAACTATCTGGGTTTAGTGCTTTCTGTTTCTGAAGATTTTAAATTAATGCTTCAATTTCTTTAACTGATACAAATCTATTTAGATGATCCATTTCTCCTTGTGTAAGCTTTGGTAGTTTGTGTTTTCCAAGCAGTTGGCCCATTTCATCCGAGTTATCAAATTTGTGGACATAGACTTCTTTACAGTATATCTTTATTATTCTTCTAATGTCCATGAGATTCATAGTGATAAGCCCTTTTATATTTTTAGTACTGGTTATTTATATGTCCTTTTTTTCCCTTGGTAATTTAGATAGAGGCTTAATAATTTTGTGTGTGTGTTTTCAAAGAGCCAGCTTTGAGGCTCACTGATATATTTCTGTTGTTTTCCTATTTTCATTTTCATTGATTTCTGCTCTAATTTTTTTTAAATTTTTTTTTAATGTTTTATTTATTTCTAGGAGAGAGAGAGAGAGACAGCGTGAGCAGGGGAGGGTCAGAGAGAGAGGGAGTCACAGACTGAAACAGGCTCCAGGCTCTGAGCTGGCAGTCAGCACAGAGCCCGATGCGGGGCTCGAACCCACGAACCGCGAGATCATGACCCGAGCGAAAGTCGGACGCTTAACGACTAAGCCACCCAGGCGCCCCTCTGCTCTAATTTTTAACATGTCTTTTCTTCTTGCTTTAGGCAAAAATTAATCTTCTTTCTCCAGCTTCCTAAGACACAAATATAAATTATTGATTTTAGCACCTTCTTCTTTTCTAATAAGTTCATTCAGTGCTATAAATTTCCCTCAAAGAACTGCTTTCAGTGCATCACACAAACTTTGACAAGTTGTATTCTCATTTAGTTCAAAATATTTTTAAATTTCTCTTGAGAATTCTTTGACTCGTGTCTTAGGTATGTTGTTTAATTTCTAAATATTTAAGGCTATTCTAGCTGTCTTTCTGTTATTAGCTCCTGGTTTAATTCCATTGTGGTCTGAAACATTTTGCATGACTTCTGTTTTTTAATATATGTAAGGTATTTTTATGGTCTAGAGTGAGGTCTGTCTTGATAACTGTTCCATGCAAGCTTGAGAAAAATGTTTATTCTGCTGTTGTTCAAGGTAGTAGTGTATAAATGTCAGTTAGATATAGTTGACTGATAGTGTTGTTCAAGTCAATTATATCCTTAAGTATTTCCTCTCTGTCTTATCTATCAGTACTGAAGATGAGGCACTGAAATCTGCAGCTGGAATGGTGGGATTGTCTGTCCAGCTGCACTGCTATCATTTTTTGACTCCAGCATGTTGACAGTCTGATGTTGGGTACATATATGTTTAAGATTATTAGGCCTTCCTGGAGAATTGACATCTTAACATTATGTAGTAACATTCTTTATCTCTGAAAATCATTTTATTTTTGAAGTCTTATTTGTCTAAAATAAGACTTCAAATAATCGTTCTTCATATTCATGTTATCCCCGTATATCTTTTTCCGTCCCTTTGCTTTGAAACTAATATATTTAAAGTAAGGTCCTTGTAGTCAACATATAGTTAGGTCTTATTTTTTATTATCCAGCTCATCTTTTAATTAATGTAGTGGAGTATTCACATTTAAAGGATTTCTTAAGGGGCACCTTGGTGGCTCAGTTGATTGAGCAGCTGAGTGTCCAACTTTGGCTCATTTGGCTCAGGTAATGATCTCACGGTTTATGGGTTTAAGCCCCACCTCGGGATCTATGCTGACGGCTCAGAGCCTGGAGCCTGCTTCTGATTCTCTCTCTCTCTCTCTCTCTCTCTCTCTCTCTCTCTCTGCCCTCCGCTGCTCATACTCTGTCTCTCTCTCAAAAATAAATAATGAGCATTAAAAAATAAATCCACTAATTTAATTAAGCAAAGGGTTTTTTAAGTAATTTAATACTTATCATGTTTGTAGCAATCTGTTTAGCGTATATGTCCTTTGCTTCTCTTTTGTTCTTCCTTACCTTCTCTGATTTTAACTGAGCATTTTACATGATTGATTTTATCTCCTCTCAGCACCTGTCATATTTCTGTTAAAATGTTTAGTGGTTTCTCTAAAATTTGCAATCTATATTTACACTAATCTTAATGTATCACAAACAATACGAGGCCACTTTACGTACAGTTCAGGTAATTTACAAGAAAGTGTTCCCTATTCCATCATCGTGTCTTTTATTACAGAGCTGTCTTTTGTGTCATTTAGCTTGTTGCGATAATCAGCCAATACTCTGTTGCTGGTATCACTGTAAACAAACATCTTTTAGATGAATTGAGGATTAGAAAAATAAAAGATTTTATTTTACCTCATTTATTCCTTCTCTGATGCTCTTCCTTTGTTGTAAAATGAGTTTCTAACCTACATCATTTTTCTTCTTCTTGGATATCTTCTTTTTTTTTCACTTCTTGTAAAACAGGTCTATTGGTTATCTCATTAGGAAGCTCCAGAGAGGTTTTAAGTTTAAAAAGCATAATATCTTTCCATGTTCATCTGGTCAAAAGTCACCCAGCTGGCAATGAATATACTTGGATATATATCCAGGTCCCGCTCTTTTCCAAAATGTATTCTCTTCCATGAGAAAGGCTTACTTATGTGCACCATACAATTTAAAAACCTAGTAATAACAGAGGTGGTGCATTTTGGAAGACTATTAGGACAATCACCATGCAGCTCCAACTTCTCTGTTAATATTATTTTGACTGCATTCAGCCCTCTTCCTCAATTCAGAGAAGGAGCAAACTTTGCAGGGTTTGAGCAAAAAAATAAAAAGTCCAAAACACAAACACCAGTGCATGGCTAACAAACACACTTCCCTCAAAGGTCTTTTTATGCAACATTCATCCTTAGGGAAAGAATATTCCAGACTGTGTCTCCCTCACATTCTGCCCACCATGTCAAACTTGGCAGACTCCGTACAGTTTCAGTGTAACTCAGAGACATTTACACTTGCTCTGTTCCACATGGATTCAAGTGTTGAATGCTCTGAACGTTTTCAGACAGATGTTATCAGACTTTTTCTTGACACAGTTTCCTAAGTATATTTGCATAGAACAACCATTGCCACTGAAAATGAGATGCAATCAACAAAAAAAAGAAGTTATGTTTGCTGTTGGGATCTGGCAATATACCTGTACTGAGGAAGGGTTTTCCCTTTCCTGAAAATACTTCGTTCCAACACCATTTTTGCATTTAATCTGTGTGTGTGTGTGTGTGTGTGTGTGTGTGTGTGTGTTGACATTGGCGACATAGGTTTGAACTGTGCAGATCCACTTATAAGCGGATTTTTTCAGTAAATACAGTACAGTACTGTAAATGTATTTTCTTAAGATTTTCTTAAGAATATTTTATTTTCTCTGGCTTATTTTCTTGTAAGAATACAGCATGTAATACGCATAACACACAAAATATGTGTTCATCAACTGTTTATGTTATTGGTAAGGTTTCCTATCAACAGTAGGCTGTTAGTAGTTAAGTTTGGGGCAGTCAAAAGTTATACGTGGAATTTTGACTGCATTGTTTAAGGGTCAGTGTATATGTATTTCAGTTTATCAGATTAAATGTATACACACATACATTTTCCCCTCTGTTACCATTCCCAGTTTTTCTATAAATGGCATATTATCGTTCTTTATTCCTAACAAGGGAAGTGCGGTTAAGCTTCTACTTTTCTTTAGTATTTAAAAAGTCACAAGAGGCTATAACTCTCACTATAATAATAAAAAAATTTGGGGTTAGTTTTAGAAAGTCATTTTTTAAAATCATTAAAATCTGAAGATGCAAAGAATTTTAAAAGAACTAAACTTGAAAAAAAAGGAATAGTTCCTATAAACAGAGAAACTACTGGTTACTTTTATGCTTTGGGTAGAGTAGACAGAGGATAAAGTTTTCTACAGACAAGGGACAATCCATAGGTAAGAAGAAACCACCCAAAATTTCCAAGGGAGCATGCAGGATGGCAAGATAGATTTGATTTCAAAAATCCCCAGAAGAGATAATCCATAGATCAGAAGAAACCACCCAGATTTCTAAAGGAGCATGTGAGATGGCAAGATAGATTCTATTTAAAAAATCCCCAGAAGCAAAATGCATCTTCAGCTATCAACCATTCACTCCCATAAGGGCTCCAAATATATGGAAACCTACTTGATGCTGAAGCCAAAACAAGAAGTCAGGTAACAGTCTACTCAGATGCCTAATGCTGGCCTCTGGTGAGTTGGGGAACTCACCAGCAACCCAAAGCATTCAAAGATATTGAGACTTCACAGTCCTTAGACCCCAAGTCCTTCTGAAAAGTAGAGTCCTGATCTTACCCTCAAAACATTTGAAGCGAGGAGTGGATTAAATGAACGAAAGTCCCAACCCATATCAGATCCAGTTTGACATGAACTTAGATCAGTTCTTGCAGAGGAAGGGGTATTCTCTGTTCTGAAATTAAATATCATTGATTTCCTGCCTGCTGTATTTTGTTAATGCAGAATTTTCAACATGCAATAAGACATTACATCACATACGGAACAAAATAAAACACAAATTCAGAAAAGTGTGACAAAAAATGACAGAAAAAAATTGTTACAAAGGATAGAGCCACGCAGAACCAAGGATTTGTTTTAACAGAAAAGAACATTAAAAATGACTAAAGTATATTAAAGGACTTAAGAAAAATATTGTACTAACAGTATAAAATTAGTGGGACTTTCAGCAGAGAACTTATAGGAGAGAAAAAGACAGTATTTGAAATAAAAAATTTATTCAGTGGCTTAAAAGAATGAAAACACAGACACACACACACACACACACAATCAGTACACTTGATGACAAATTATCCCAAGAAGTTATAAAAACAGAAACAAAAAACAAACAAAATTGTAGTGACTACAAAAAATTAAAAAATATATAGCAGAACAATAGAGATTTGTGATACAATATCATATGACCTATCACACTTGAGATTTAAGGCCCAAAGGAAGAAGATTTAGAAAGGGCAGAATTATCTAAAAATAGAGTGGCCAAAAATCTTACAATTATAAGGATGTTAATATGCATATCAAAAAGCTCAGCAAATCTAAGCAAAGTAAATGAAAATTGTGTCTTAACAAACCAGAGTCAAACTGTTGAAAGCCAAGGCTAATGAGAAACTTTTAAAGAATTCACAGAAGCAGGATTTCTGAATATCAGAATGAGGAATTTGAAAATTCTCTCCCCACAAGGCAATAATTAAATTGGAAAGTAATTAAAACAAAAAAATACAGTCAAGTAGCTCAACAGCAGATATGAGCAAAAAATAAACACTAAACTTGAAGACAGATAACTAGAGACTATCCACTCTGAAGAATAGGAAGAAAAAAATCACAAAATAAACAGAGCTTAGAGACCAGTTGGAAACCAGTAAGCATGCTAGTGGGACACAATTTGTGTCCCAGGAAGAGAAGAAAGAGAACAGGGCAGAAGAACTGTCTAAGGAATAATAGCTGAAAAATCCTTCAGTTTGAAGAAAAAAACATTAAACATACAAGAAGTACAATATCTTATACCATACTCAGAAATGAACTCAAAATGGATTAAAGTCTTGAACATAAGTCCTTTAACCAAAAACTCTTAGAGGAAAACATAAGTGGTAAGTTCCTTGACATAAGTCTTGGTGATGATTTTTTTAATCTGATATCAAAAGTAAGGGCAACAAAAGCAAAATTAAACAACTGGGGCTACATCAGACCAAAAAAATTCTTCACAGAAAAGGAAACCATCAACAAAATGAGATGTCAACCTACTTAATGAGAGAATATTTTTGCAATTCATGGATAAAGGGCTCAAATCCAAAATAAAGAACTCCTACAACTCAATAGTATAAAAACTACAAACATTTTAACTAAAAATGGGCAGAATATGTGAACAGACACTTTTCTAAGTAAGATCTATAAGTGCCAACAGATACATGAAAAGATGCTCAACATTAATCATCACCAGGGAAATGCGAATCAAAACCACAGTGAGGTATCACCTCACATCTGTTAGAATGATCATCAACAAAAAGACTAGAAATATCAAGTGTTGGTGAAGATGTGGAGAAAAGGGAACTCTCGTGTGCTGTTGGTAGGAATGTAAATTGGTGCAGCCACTATGGAAAACAGTACAGAGGTTTCTCAAAAAGTTAAAAATAGAAATACCAAATGATCCAGCAGTTACACTTCTGGGTATTTATCAGATAGAAACAAAAACACTAATTTGAAAAGCTATATTCACCTCCTCTCTTCCATGTGGAATATTTAAGAAAATGTATATACAAATATAAATATGAATAACTAAGCATATACAGAGAATAGATTGGTGGTTGCCAGAATGAAGGAATGGGGGTGGGAGAAATAGGTGAACTATTTGTTTTGTTTTGTTTTGTTTAAATAAACTGAATGCAGAAGAATAAAACTAGATCATTTTCTCACACCATGCACAAAAATAAACTCAAAATGGATAAAGGACCTGAACGTGAGACAGGAAACTATCAACACCCTAGAGGAGAAAGCAGGAAACAACCTCCTTGACCTCCACTGCAGCAACTTCTTACTTGACACATCCCCAAAAGCAAGGGAATCAAGAGCAAAAATTAACTATTGGGACCTCATCAAGATTAAAAGCTTCTGCACAGCAAAGGAAACAACCCACAAAACTAATAGGCAACCGACGGAATGGGAAAAGATAGTTGCAAATGACACGTCAGTTAAAGGGTTAATATCCAGAATCTATAAGGAACTCACCAAACTCCACACCCAAAAAACAAACATCCCAGTGGAGAAATGGGCAGAAGGTATGAACAGACACTTCTCCAAAGAGGACATCCAGATGGCCAAGAGACACATGAAACGATGCTCAGCATCCCTCCTCATCAGTGAAATACAAATCAAAACCACACTGAGATACCACCTCACGCCAGTCAGAGTGGCTAAAATGAGCAAATCAGAGACTCTAGATGCTGGCGAGGATGTGGAGAAACGGGCACCCTCCTACACTGTTGGTGGGAATGTAAACTGGTACAGCCCTTCTGGAAAACAGTGTGGAGGTGCTTCAGGAAACTAACTATAGAACTCCCCTATGACCCAGCAATAGCACTGCTAGGAATTTACCCAAGGGATACAGAAATGCTGATGCATAGACGCACATGTACCCCAATGTTCATAGCAGCACTCTCCACAATAGCTAAAACATGGAAAGAGTCTAAGTGTCCATCAACAGATGAATGGATCAAGAAGATGTGGTTTATCTATACCATGGAATACTACATGGCAATGAGAAACAATGAAATCTGGCCATGTGTAGCAACATGGATGGACCTTGAGGGTGTTATGCTGAGCGAAATAAGTCAGGCAGAGAAGGACAAATATCATATGTTTGCATGTATAGGAGGATTAGGAGGAACTTAACGGAGGACCAAGGGGGAGAAGAAGGGCGGAAATGGTGGGGGAAAGGGAGAGAGGCAAACCATGAGAGACTCTTGAATGCTGACAAAAAACTGAGGACTGATGGATGTGGGGGGGAGGAGGGGTGGGCATGGAGGAGGACACTTGTGGGGATGAGCACTGGGTGTTATGTGGACACTAATTTGACAATAAACTATTTGTAAAAAAATAAATAAATAAATAAATTGAACTAAAAAAATCCGTAAAGGGGAGAAGAAGGAAGCTTGGAATTGATAAGTAAGTTTGTGATTTTGATTGTGATAGTGTAATAGGTGTATACCTATCTCCAAAGGTATCAAGTTGTATACATTAAATATGCTCAGTGTATTATATGTAAAGAAAACAAATGAACAAACAGAAGTAAATTTTATTCCTACATACTAACTTTTAAAAATAAGATTTTACTTAAAATTTTTTACAGCCACTTTGGAAGATGCTTTAGCAATTTTTGAAAAAAAATTCAACATATAACTTACTTTATAATCCACAAACTTATTTCTAATTATTTACCCAAATGAATTGAAAATTTCAGTTCACACAAAAGCCTGTACCCCAGTATTTATATAACACCTTTATTTGTAGTCAGTAAAAAATGGAAACAACCAGTGTCCTTCAACAGATGAATGGATAAACAAACAGCAATAGAAAAGGTAAACTGTTGATGTATGTAACAATATTTATTAATCTCAAATGCCTTTTGCTGAGTGAAAAAAGACCCAAAGGCTACATGGTATATGATTCCTTTTATATGACATTCTGGAAAAGACAAGATTATGGATATAGGAAACAGAATTGTGGAGAGGAAGTTGTTGACTAAGAGAGGCTAAAGAGCATGGGAAAGAAAATAACCTACTTAACTTTGGAAAATAGTATTTCGACGGGGTTCTATGAGACTAAAGTTAAAAAGAAAACCTGTACAGAAACACTGTATTTTAGTTAGTATATCTGTTTCTTGCAAGGCTCTGTTAGTTTTAGAAGCTTTATGTGTTTGCCTACAAGAAGCAAATAAATGAATATATAAAGTAGATAATAAGAGCCAGATTTCTTACTACCAGAGTAGTCAGAAATAAGGAAAGAAAAGAATCTAGAAGGTTTAGATTTTAAAAGATTTAAATCAGAGGTATCAATATTAACTCATGACCATGCACACACGTATATACATACAAATACATACGCATGCTCATATATATGTATGCATATGTATGTGAGTGTCTATATGTGTACATATACATATATACATACATACGTGTATATGTGCACATGAAAATTGCTGTATTTGCATGTATTTCCTTGATTTTTTCACTGAGAGGACCTATGAGCAATCCCTGTTGAATGAATATATTATTGTCTAATCTTGGTTTCTAAATGCAATTTTCTAGTAAAAGGAACCTGGACTCTTTGGAGGCCTGGTTGATTCCAGGACTAGGGCAAGGAAAATACAAGATAGGCCTGGAACATCTTGTGATGCCAAAAAGTAAAGAAGTACTTGAAGCACAAGAACAGGTCAAAAGTACATAGACGCCAACTAGAAGGACCCAACATTGGCCAAAGTTTGAACAACTGGTCAACAAAATAAGTAATGACAGTAATGGATTATAACCCATAGAATCAAATAAATATCCCTAAGTCCAAAGATGAATGTGGATAGATGGATGGAGGGATGGATGGATGATGGATGGATGGATGGATGGATGGATGGATGGATGGAAGAATAAATAACAGAGAAGGGACAGTTATTCTTTCCTAAAGAATTATAATTTATAGATTTAAAAGAAATGAGCAAAATACAAAATTATAAAAAACGAGGGAAACATTACAGTAATAATTTTTATAGGCAAGATCCACAAATGCTGAAATCTATGGGTAAAGTTTTTATAGAGAAATAGGATATTAGCATTATCTCCAAGATATTTATTAGTTATAAAGGGAAAAACAGTCATTTTATAGTGGAGAAACCCAGCAGACACTTCTTTGTTCAAGGGGTTAATGGTAGACAACTAGTAATAAGTCCACCAACATCGTGTACCAGACAGGGCAGACATCATTTATGTGGTTTTCTTGCCAAAATATAAAACCCTGAGTCTAATTATGAGAAAACCTCAGACAAATCTAAACTTGATAGAAGTCTAAAGTTATTTGAAAATATAAAAGATCTTTTGGCCATAACACAAAAAGTTATATAATAAATGAAAAGATAATAAAATGAAGAAAGCAATTTCCATGATAGAATTTATAATAAAATTACCATTTACATATGTATATATACACATATATATGTATGTGTGTATATGTATGTATATAGCTATGGTACATCCAAACAATGGAATATTATTCAGCACTAAAAAAAGAAAAAAAAAACTATCAAACCATGAAAAGACACGAAGGAAACTTACATGTGAATTCCTAAGGGAAAGATGCCGATCTGGAAAAACTACACATTGTATAATTCCAACTATATCACATTGTGGAAAGCAAAACTATGGAAACAGTAAAAAAAAAAATAATAATTGTTGGTTGTCAGGCTGGGAGGAAGGGAGTGTGGAACAGGCAGATCATAATGGATATTTTAGGTAATGAAACTACTGTGTATGACACTACTTTAATGGATAAATATCAGTATACGTTTGTCCAGATCCATAGAATGTACAACAGCAAAAGTGAACCCTAATGTAGAATATGGATTTTGGGTGATAACGGTGTGTCAGTGCAGGTTCATCAGTTGCAACAAGTATATCACTCTGGTGGCAGATATTGATGCTGGGAGAGGCTATGGATATATGTGAAGTCTCTACTTCCTGCTCGGTTTTGTGAACCTAAAACTCCTCTAAAAAATAAGGTCTGTTACGGGGCGCCTGGGTGGCTAAGCCGGCTAAGCGTCCGACTTTCGCTTAGGTCATGATCTCGCGATTTGTGGGTTCGAGCCCCGCGTCGGGCTCTGTGCTGACTGCCAGCTCGGAGCCTGGAGCCTGTTTCAGTCTGGGACTCCCTCTCTCTCTGACCCTCCCCTTCTCACGCTGTCTCTCTCTCTCTCTCCCCTAGAAGTAAATAAAAACATTTAAAAAATTAAAAAAATAAAAATAAGGTCTGTTACTAAAAGAAAAACAAATATATATATACATATATACCTAGAAGTAAATAAAAACATTTAAAAAATTAAAAAAATTAAAAAAAAATAAGGTCTGTTACTAAAAGAAAAACAAATATACATATATATATATAGATCCATGTGCCTGTAGGCATTTCTTTACAGAGTATACATATATATCATGTTTATATTAGTATATGCATTTAAAAATGAAGTAACACTTGTATTTCTGGTTGAGAGAGAGGGGTAGATAAAGGGATTGTACACTTTCTACTTTATGTATTTCCTATTTCTGTCATATTTCAGTTTCCATAATGAGGATATATTCCCTTTGAACAAAACAATAAAAGCATTCAAATTTTTTAAGAAAAGATTGTTTGAAAAATAGGTGCATGAAAGCCAAGTTTAGAAATTAAATTTACTTTATCCATCATCCATTAAATACATGATTGATCTCCTGAACCAATGCCCCAGACTACTTGCTGTATTCCAATATATAACTGTATTTGACTGGAAACATGAACAAATAAGGAAGGCATAAAATATTTAAAGCCCATGGAGCACTTAAGACCGTCAAAATGATCTATTTTGCACATACAGTCTTATGCTATGGCTTTTAGGTCAGAATGGCCCATTTATGTTAGCTGTAGCTTACAGTGCTGCTTTCTTATATACATTTAGTTATATCATAAGAGTAACAATAAACCTTGATACATATTAAAGTTCCCTTTACTTTCCATCCTTCAGGTCATGTGCAAATGATTTGTAGTGGTAGATTATGTTCTCTGCAGGAGTAATTTTTAAGTATTAACAACACCTAGAAAATACATTTATAGTTTAAGGAAAAAAATTACTTCACATTACCCCCCACCTCTAAGCCCATTTAATTCTTGCTGATGTTGTGTCTTACTGTGCTGTCGGAATGAACTAAACTTGTGTTTATCCAAATGTCTAATGAGCCATAATAAGACTATTCATTTTCTGAGTGGGCCAGGGGTACAGTTCTCATCACCGTCACTGCAGGCCTTCCCTGCTGGGACTGCCACAGTCAGTAATGCAGTCACAGGGCTTAGACTGAGTGCGTCTGAAAAAGGAAATGTATGGGTATCAGAGTCTCTTAAAACAGGATCTCTAGGACATAAAAATACCATAGTTTTAATTGCAGTGTTTATTGCATTTGAATTTCTGGTGAGTATTATGCCTATGTGTTATTTGCATGTGGTAATTATAACCTGCTTTGGGCATCTATGGTTTTAGTCCTTTACTCAGTTCTCTCTCTCCCTCCTTCCTCCAATACGATTCGGCAGCTCTTAAAGAACATTACAATCTTTCAAATCAAAAACTAAAGCTTTGAAATATTAGAATAACATAGTAATGTGTACTCTAAAAATTTCATTTAATCTGTGAAGTCACTTTCTCAGTGAATCAAATTATTCAAAGTAATATAGTATTGAGGTCCTCAGTTTAAAGAAAGTTCTTCTGTTTGTTTTTGAGCCAGTGATGGTATTGGTGGTCATTGAAAGCTTTAGACCATTCTCCCTACTTATGAAAGAGTGATATATGGATTGGGAGGGGCATAAGGAGAATGATGTGATAAAGATAAGTTGCCTGGATAACGTCATTAAGTCACCAGAAAGTGTGATCTTAGTTAGGGACAAACTTAATCTGCATCCCACAGCACCATACTCCTTCCCATTACTATGACCTACTTTACAAATGTCTACCGACTCAGATTTAAAGCACTTTTTGTTTTGGGAACTGCTTAAGGATTTGAGTACCTTCTTGAAGTACCTCCATTCCAAACCAGAAGTATTTGAAGTTAAGGATGAGAATTTATGCATATTTTTACTTTAATTTTTGGGTTTCACTTCCTCTGTCTTAAAGACTAGCAAAATGTTTTTTTTTTTAAAAAGGCCAGAAAGAGTAAATACTTTAGGTTTTGTAGCACTATATAGTTTTTGTCTCCACCACTCATATCTGCCATTTGTAGCACAAAAGCAGCCATAGACAATACCTAAACAGATGGTTATGGTTATATTCCAACAAAGCTTTATTGACAGTAACTGGAAGTGGGCTGGATTTAGCCCATAGATTATGAGTTTGTATATTAATCCATTCCTGCTAAAGTACAGCTAAATCAAAATTGTGCCATTCAGAGCAAAAGTTATATTTTTATGGACACCCATGGAAAAAAATGAAAACTGAAGAAATCTATTGACAGACTACACACACACACACACACACACACACACACGTATATACACACACACACACATTTTAAAGTCTGAAGTCATATAAAATTCAAACTGACTGATAATATTACTAGAACAATTAAGGTATTCATAAGTTTGACATTAGAAGTGCACATGTTAGAAATGATCTGGTCTGACATATGCATATTACATATAAGTAATTAGGGCTCAGAGAGATGGTGTGACCTGCCCAGATCTACTAGATGCCAAGCTAAAATTTAAGAATTCTGTCCTCTGCTCCTGGTTCTCTTTATATATCATCATATTACCATTTAAATATTAAACTAATAGCTTTAGCATATTACAATATACTTTCTGGTCTATATCTAGGAAAATGTAAATTATATTGGAAAGTGTGCACAAATGAACTAACAAAGCCCTTTTGTGACCTAAGTAATTCTGGCACTTTCCCTTTCACACGTCTTTTCTCCAAGGACATGAAAAATACAACTCTTTGAAGATTAAATATAATTATTGAAGAGAACTGTCATTGAAGGTTAAGTATAATGCTTAAGGAGTTCAAATGACAATCCCAGTGCAAGCAAAGGATCTTGCCTTTTAGGTAACGATTGTGTCCAAAGGCAAAGATACTATGAAGAAAATTTAATCCTGTTGAATAAAGTAAAACCAACTTCATGACTAGATAGATAGATAGATAGATATTATGACATATATATACATGTGTATGTGTACATAATATATATAATATTTATATATTTATTTATATTTATATATATTATGTACACACACATACACATGTATATATATGTCACAGTACATATATATATCATAGTAATGTGTGATTATAAAATAAGGAAAGGCCTGCTAAGGTGATACAGGAGTTAGCAACAGTATTGGCTACACTCAGTTTGATCTTGAAACATAGGAGTCTAATTTCAGCAGCTGCTGGAATTCAAGGAGAGCAAAGGCTAACACTTGTCAGTTTAGATGAAAACCTCTCCAATGTGTGTGGAGTGTGCACCATTGGCCCTGCCCACATAGGCACCCTGGACTGTAGAAGAGGAGTTCTATTTTTTTCTCTTATTTTCTGCCTCTGTCAGTGAACTCCATGAACTCTAAAGGGGAAATCAGTGTTCCAGATACAGCAAATGCTTACTAAGTGTTCCTTGATTTTTATATAAAATTTCCTGGGGGACTAGACCTAAGACAAAATGCTTAGCCCGTTTCTTTGCAATTACTAATATTATGGCCACAACAAGCTTACCTGTCTTCAAGCTCTTCCTACAATGTGCCATTAACATTTTTCTCACTTAGAGAGGGGTCCTAGTTTCCCTTCCCTAGGATCTGAGTGGGCCTCTGACTATGGCAGAAATGACACCAGTAACTCCCAGGCTAGGTCATAAAACAAGAAAAAACAAGAAAAAGTACAACTCTCCCCTCCTCCTATCCAGTGTCTACATTACAAAAGTCAAATCTCTGTCTCACCAGGCTGGTGGGGCCCTTTTCCTCCCGTTTTCCGTCTTCCTATACTGGGGTCTGCACAGCACTACCAGGCAGAGAGCAGAGTCAAGGCGGTCCTACCTCCTGTTTCCTTCTGTGTGAATCACAGTTCTGTGCTGCCTGCTGTCCAGTGCTGACAATAGCTGCTTCATGTGTTAAGCAGAGTTTGATAGTTGTTCAGGGCAGGAAGGTAGGTCTGGCCCCAGTTCCTCTGTCACCCAAAATGGAGGCTTGCTTCTCTATCGTATATACACAAGATATGTTTATGTTGTATGCTGGTTAAAAAGCAGAGCTCGGTGTGTTGTTGCTGAACTTAGTAAGCTGTGTACTTAAGTTTGCATTTTTCTAGGAACTGACCAATCTCTACCTCTAATTAATATACCATCACTTAATCTAATTAATATACCATTGCTTATCTCTGTCAGGATTTCATGCATATCAGGCTGAACTGGAAAAAACAAACAAACAAACATACACTTCTGCGGCTCAGTTCCTTCTCACTATTGAGTGTAAAAGAGAAGGAAAGTGAGTTCGAACTGACTCCCTCAGTTAGATGATTTCAGGCCAGGTCGGGTTTTTCCCTTCCAAGCATTAGCTCATTGATTCAACAAATATGTATTACTTGCCATGCACCAGGGATTTGGCAGCGAAAATCAGCTTACATTCTTTTAGAGGCACCCAGACATTAAATAAATATGTGTTTGATTAAATATGTAAGCTGTAAGGTGACCGTAAGTACCATGGAGGCAGTCACGAAGAGACTAAATTCTAAGGCTGACCATTCCAAAAAACCAGGAAGAAGTTGCCAGGGTTTTGGTCCATTCTCTTTTTTGGTCCAAGCAGTCACAGGCCTGACCAGATTCAAGAGGAAAGAGGGATAGATTCTACCTCTCGCAGGGGAGTGGCCAGCCCACAGGCAGAAGAGCAGATGGATTAGCCACCACTGGAACACATTTGACCACGGTTTACATGCCTAGATCTGCAAATCAACTCTTGCCACATGGTAGTAGATATAATTGTGAATTATCTATCATAAGATTATCAAACAGTGAAAACAAAATTTGAAGAACTATCAGACTGTCATCATATTTGGAATACATGAGGATGTTTTAACATACCGATTTCATCATGTAAAGAGAATTTTTGGCTTTTAAAACATCCCTTAAATTATATTGTACCCATTTGGAAGATATTTAAGCAGATAAAATGCAGTAGATTCAGAGTTAAATGAGCCACTACTACTCTGCAGCTTTTATTTTTTTAAATAAGTTTTTATTTATTTATTTTGAGACAGAGACAGCGCAGGTGGTGAGGGGCCGAGAGAGAGAGAGAATGAGAGAGAGAGAGAGAGAATCCCAAGCAGGCCCTGCACTGCCGGTGCAGAGGCTGATGTGGGGGCTCAGACTCACAAACGGGGAGATTGTGACCTGAACCAAAATCAAGAGTCTGATGCTTAACTGACAGCCCACAGGTGCCCCCAGTATTAAGTTTTGATAATATTTTAGTTGAAGTCAATAGCATTAATATTCCAAGTTTATAATGTTTTACTAAATTGCCACTATCCTTTTGTTAAATGATCATATATATTTCATAATTCTCTGTCACAATATATAATTACAATAATTTAAACTCTCTATAAAGATGTAATTTAATAAATTATCCTGGCTATTTAAATGCATGCTAATCAGCAGCAGATAAGTAAAACAAGAAAATTAATGCAAGGAATAGAAAATAAACAAACTTCTGGAGAAGGATAATTTCAGGGACTAATTACATCTCCGACAATAAATCTTAAGTGCATACTAATGTAAAGACCTATTTATTTGTATTCAGATTTTAGAGGTGGCCAGAATTGGTCCAATATGCAATTTTAATCCTATCATATTAATATTTCTGTTTTCTTATTCAATTGTTTATTCATTAATCCATTCATTCTTTCATACATTTGATGATTATTTAGTCTTGGTCATAATCCTGTTATGAGTAGTGTATTAAGATTCTCTGGAGAAACAGAAAAAATAAATTTATAGTATATATTGTAAATATTGTTATGTAATATCATATATATTATAATACATTATCTGTCATATATAATATTGCATAATACCTTATAATGTATTATTATGTAATTATTATGTTATAAGTGTAATATGTAATATATTTTATAATATGTAACATTTAATTTATAAATGTATATAAATTAATGTATATTATATATTTTGTAATATAACATACAGCATATGTTATATGTGATGGTATATATCACTATATGTGATACATATGTAATTATATGTTACATAGTTATATATTATATATAAAATGTATAAATTAATTAAAATGAATTGGCTCATGCAGTTATGGAAAATGAGAAATCCATATTCAGGAGATCCAGTGGTGTGAGCTTCAGTCCTAATTCAAGTCCAAAGGCAAGAGGAAGTCCATGTCCCAGCTAAAAGAGAGAAAGAAGCCTTCCTTACTCATCCTTTTTGCCTATCCAGGCCACCTATGGATTGGATGACGTCCACTCACATTAGGGAGCAATCTGTTTCACTCAGTCCACAGAATCAAATGTTAATCTCAGCAGAAACACCCTCACAGGTGCACCCAGAAATACTGTTTAGCCAAATTTCTGGGCCCTCTGTGGCCCAGTCAACTTGACACTAAAATTAACCACTATAAGCAGTTATTAGTAGAAAAGTCAGAGATTAACTGAAATCCTTTCCTGATCTCGAGATGCTTATTGGCTAGTTTCCAAAGAAGTTATTTACCAAAATAACAATAATTCAAAGTGAAAAGTAATATGACCATTTTTAAAAGGTAAGTCAGGGCTCCTGGGTGGCTCAGTTGGTTAAGTGTCTGAATCTTGGTTTCAGCTCAGGTCATGATCACATGGTTTCATGAATTTGAGGCCTGCTTCAGGCTCTGTGCTTACAGTGTGGAGCGTGCTTGGGATTCTCTCTCTCTCAGTCTTTCTCTGCCCCTCCCCTGCTCATGCTGTCTCTGTCTCTGTCAAAAATAAAAATCTTAAAAAGAAATAAAAGATAAGTCAGATCATGTCACTTCACTACTTAAAATTTAACTGTGGCTTTCCAGTAGATTTACGTTAAAATCTCAATTCCAAACCTTGGCATAGACAACCTTCCATAGCTTTCTGACTGCACCACCTTTCCTGTGTCCACTACAGCCAGGGCAAAAGTATTTATTCTAAAAAGGGCCAAACACCCTCTTCTTGGGGCCTTGGCCTGTGCTTTTTTCTTCCCTCTGCCTGAAGGGCTTGTTCTTGCTTCACTGTTCCCAAGCCCCACACTGGTCAGGGAGTGTGTGTGTGTGTGTGTGTGTGTGTACTGTGTATACACTGTGTGTGTGTGTGTGTGTGTGTATATATATATACACACACACATCTATATATCACAAATATACGTCACAAAAAAATCACATTTTCATAGATATTGTATAATTGAGGCAGTTATGACCAAGAATTTCAAAGCAAATAAATCAGTCATGACAAAAATGTTTTGAAAGTGAAGCTCTATCCACTATAAATGCCTGTAATCATTTTAATATATGCTGAAATGCTACAAAGTTGCAACTCCTTGTTGAAACAATGTCTAAATTAAGTACATGATATAAAAATACAGTTTTTCTCTGTAATAAATTTGATCCAGATTCCAACAGGAAGCTAAAATCAGTCTTTAAATATTGGTTACCTGTTTTCATTGCTTTAAGTTTACAACAGGCTGGCGGAAGTGATTTGGAATGTTCAGATCTCTGTCAACAGCTGCTGATCGTGGCTTGTACTTAGGTATTTTCATTATCTTTCTTGGCATCAGTAAAAGATAGTGAAGATTTTCAAATGTTGTGTTTCTCCCATTGAGATGTGTTTTTAAAAATCAAAACTAACCCAACATTTTCCTTTTTATACTTACATAATTGATTTATTCAAAATCACAAATACAATTAGTATTTGACTAAAGTATTGATTTACTAGTACCTAGTTATGTGACTTCAGAAAATTCTTATATTTGTACATTATTTTACACTGACACTTTCTTACTGTTTGAGATAGCTTCTAATTATGAAACTAATTGAATAAATACAGAAAAGAAATGAAGATCATTTAAAAAAAAAAAAGGGGGTCATATCCTAACAGGAAGAGGTGAGGGAGTTGGCTCAGACTTAGGGAAAAAGAGGTTTTTGATGAAGACCTTGCTTTTCTTGTTTAAACAGAGGGGCTGATTTAGACGGCAAGTAGGTCCTCTCTCGTGTGCCAGACCTAACTGGTTGGAAGAGTCCACTGCACTGGGGTGCGATGGTCTTGAGGCCATCTGTGGGCTCATGTGGGCAGAGTGCCCAGACCTCTGGGTGAGGTCTGCCCAAGTTGAGGTCCTGGGAAGTCACAGGAGATATGCATGCCATGCATGGTCCATTTCTGGACAAGGTTATGGTTGTCAGTAACTCTTTTAAGTATCCTCGCTGTTTTTGCCTAACCTCTCCCTGTGCAGCAACAAACTCTTCGCAAATAAAGAAAAATTATCTGTTATGCATATTCATTGACATCATCGGTTTGAATTTTTTTGGCAAATGGATTCACCTCAGTTCCTTTGTGTGACGTCTTGGAAATTCAGAGCGTGGTTCCTGACCATTCAGCTGAGTGTCTGGTAGGTGAGAAGAGCCCTAATCGTGTAATTACACAAATAACCTTGTAATTGCTGTTGTGAGGGGTTCTATCCAGGAAAGCGTGGTGCTCAGTGAGGCATGCCCGGCCTGTGCTGCAAGTCTGCCGATGGCTGCTGCGCCTCAGTCCCCACATCGGAGGGCTTGCTTCCTCGTGTGTGTTTGTACAGAGTGTTTACTCACTAACAGATTCCAAACCCCCATTATCTCGTCACACCTCTGTCTGAAATCCTGTGCAGTCCTGTTTCATTGACGGCATACCTCCTGGCAGAAGCAGTCTGTACACATGCATTATTCTCAACTCAGGTGAAGAGGAAGCAGGAGGTGTCTTTAGCTCCACAGAAAATCAGAAATGAGCCAGAGATAAGAGGCAAAGAAAATCAGAGCAGATCTGGCAGGAAACACGTGGCCATTCCTGAAGATGTCCTGTGGAGTGGAACACTGATTCAGTTCAGGTGGAGTTGGCTGACGTGGGTTTCAGATTTTGGGGGGACTCAGTTTTTTCACCTAGAATATATCCTTATGGAGATTAAATGAAATAACGCTTAAAGATTTAACGATCTTGGCACCATAACAAAAGTTAGGTTCCTCCTCAACCTTAGGATGAATAAAATTGGAGATGAGATGGACCCATACAGAGATAATATGAAGCTGTGGCTCAGAATAGTTAATTTTAGCTAAATGTCAACTTGGTCAGGCCACAATACCCAGGTCATACCCATGTTTCTGTAAAGGTATTTTTTAAGATGAGATTAGCATTTAAAGTAGTAGACTTTTGAGTATAGCAGATTACTCTCCATATTGTGGGTGGGCCTCATCCAGTCAGTTGACTGCCTGAATAGAAAGAGATTGACTCCACAGGAGGAAGGAATTCTGCCTCCAGATGCCCTTCAGATTCAGGCTGCAGCGTCAGCTCTTGCCTGGATCTCGGTCCTGCTGGTCTGCACTGCAGATTTTAGACTTGCTAGGCTTTACAATTGTATGATCCAGTTCCTTAAAAATAAGTTTCTCATCTTTGTCTTTTTCTGTGTTTCTGTGTGTGTGTGTGTTTGTGTGTCTGTGTGTGTGTCTCTCAGTATGGATATGGATGTAGATAAAAATCTCTTTGTTAGTTCTGTTTCTCTGGAGTACTCTAATACAGAAGGGATTCAAGAAAAACTTAAAGTGAATCGCTTCTAAGACCAGGGTGGTGTGCACAACCACTAAGTGGTGTGAGTACTTGATAGATAATGGATCGGGAAGATAGCTCTCCTCTATTCAAAGATAATTGTTTGCAGGTGCGCTGGTATCGTCATTTGCTTCATTACACAGGTTTAGTGAAAGCCTGGCTGTTCAGGCCCTCCTGTCCTAAGCCATTAATCCTCATTCACAGGGAGCTGCTGACTAGTAACCCTGCATTAGCTTTTCCAGCACAGCACTGGAGAATGATGGCTTTCCTTGTTGGTATTTGCAATGTAAGTCTCTCTTAAGGTTAAAAAAAAATCCCAGAATAAATCTTCGGGCAATTCATTTTTGAAATTGAATAAGAACCATTTGGGCAGCACACTCCACCCAGTGATAAACCTGCTAACTGCTGCCCTCTAATTCTTCTGTTGTTCAATTAAATACCTTGCAGCCATTCAGAAAAATGAATTGTGTTGCCACATCTTCCTGTGGCCACAGCCACTAATTAGTTCCCAGCAGGTCTGAATATCAGGGAATTACAGGGAGGACCTCAAATTACATCCTCAAGTGCAGCAGGTTGCTTCAATGTTTTTTGCTCAGCATTTACAATTTCCACGCCATTTAGATTTGGAGTTTATTGATAGAAAAGGGAAAACTTTATGTTCCACATTCCTGATGGTGGCATCGTCATCATTCTTTCAGCTGAAGCAAACAGCTTTACAGAATCTGAAGAGGGACTTCGGCAAGGAAGGTCTGTGCACAAAGCATGCTCTTAGTGTTACCGATGTCTTCCAAGGGGTCAAATCTGAAGAATGTACTGGAAAAGCTTTCTTATTTCCCTTTGACAGTAAAAGAAAGTTTATTATTTTTATATTTATACTGGCATTTCAGAGTTTCAACACTATTTGAACTTTGCAGGTAGATTTCTCTGATCATTTCCACCCCCGCCCCCCAGCCTTCCTATGTATATACTACCAGACATTTAAATAGGACACTTCGGATTTTTTTCCAAATTATTTTCATCCTTTACAGCTGGGCTCAATTTTTCTTTCTTTTCTGAGCCCTTTCTGGACTTGCCACTGTTGTTTGTGTTCCCAGTGCCTTTGAAACCCTGTGCTATATAGCCTCTGTACTCATCACGTCTCAGTTTCAAACAAGCTTAGAGTTAATTCCGCAGTCAGCCTTATCAGCCTATTGAGAATAGAAATCGTATCTTCTTGTCTTCTCTTTGGAATATGCTGTTTTATTTTTCATAGATAAGTTAAACAATCCTATTGTTCTATAATCCATCTTTTCCTCTGGTGTCAGAAAAGCTTTTCTAAAAGGCAGTGTCTTTAAGCCCTATTTTCCCTAAGTCCTTTAATAATATTTCCTTGGATTCTGCATCTGTCCATAGGTAGTTCAACTCAGTTGTCCCTAGAAACAAAAAGATGACAAATTGGGATTTAAAATGAAATCCTATTTCATATCTCTGTATTATTTAAATCATTCCGAGGCGCATTGGATAGTTGAGATACTAGCTCCAGGGTTCAGCCACCTTCTAGAGAAATGAGATGAGGGTGTCGTGGTCAGAGGGAGATTAGTGTCCGAATGGATGGAGAGCCAGCTATAGGGGACAGAGAGAGGCAGCAGGAACCGTCTTGGTCGAGGAGGGTCTCCTGCAATAGATAGAAGGAGGGTAACGGGAAACAAGGGGCTGGGCCACATAAGCCCCTCGTCAGGGTACCACGCACGCCGGAATTCAAGCCATGGCCGCAAAGTAGTTAGTGAAAAATCTAAAAGAACGCTGCCTCCTACAAGGGGCCTACTCTGTGATGTGGACCCACCCAAAAGCATCCAGGCCCCAGGAAACCACGGAGCCCACCCAGGCACACAGATATGAAGGCTGGACGCCAGCTGAGCAGATGGGGTAAGGGCGTCCGGGAGAGCGAGGCTGAGAAGGCAGCACACGAAGCTTGATCGTGCTGGACGGACGCGGGGAGGTAACGCCGGAGACGTCGGCCCCGCTGCCGCTTGCCCGCCCTCCGCCGCCCCTCCCCGCAAACCCGGCGCCCCCGTGCCTCCGGGGCGCTGCCTGTGTCCTCGGCAGCCTTCCCGCTGACAGCGACTCCGCACCCTGCCCGCCTGAGCGCCGCTGGAGAAGCAGGGCACCAGTACTGCTCTTCCCACCGCTTCTCTTTCTACCTGGTTACCAGCTTGAGAAGCGCGGAAGCATTCGAGGCTGAGAGCAGTCCCACGGCGAGGTCACGGCGAGGTCACGGCGCTCCAGCCCCACTGCCGCCCTTCTCCCCGAGGCACGCAGCTCACCTTGTGTTTACGTGCGCGGTGCCCCCGAGAGCTGTGCGATTGCCTGCATAAACGCAGGCTGATTTAACTAGAAAACGCCGTGCCGGGGCGCCTGGGGGCTCAGTGGGTTAAGCGGCAGACTTCAGCCCAGGTCATGATCTCACGGTTCATGAGTTCGAGCCCCGCATTGGGCTGGGCTCCCCGTGGTCAGCACGGAGTCTGCTTTGGATCCTCTGTCGCTACCTGTCTCTCCGCCCTTCCACTGCTCATGCTTTCTCAAAAATAAATAAAACAAAAAGAGAAAGACAGAAAGAGAGAAGGAAAACGTCATGCTACAGAGCAGTGTATCTTATTAAAGAGTTGCATCAAGGTGTGGTGGAGACTAATAGCTGTACGGTTTATGCAGTCAAGTCATGATTCTGCCTTGTGTCTTCCCGGGGAGCATGGGCAGACTACTGTGCCTTAATTCACTCAACTCTTAACAGCACATACTCACAAGGCTTAAATGAGATGGAAGTAAAAGAAAATAAGTAAAGTGCTCAGAAGTGTTCCTGGCAGGTGAAAAGCACTCCATAAACATTCGTTATCCTTAACAGTGTAGTTTATAGTTATAAAATTGCCAGTTAGACTTTCACCCGCACCAACCAAAAGCAATTTGCTGCTCTGTTCCTGGATCAAATGAAAGGCTTAAAGTTTTAGAACCAGTACAGTGATACGTATTTCATGTGACTCTTGGGCCACTGAGAAATAGATTTATGAAAACACAGGCAAATATCAAGAGAGTAACTTTTTCTTTCAGGTGGGATTTAAAACCGAGAAGTCTGCACATTTGAAGACTTATGCGGTAGAAGAAGTGAATGACTCCTGTGTTTTCACTGTTTCGACGTTGCTGTGAGTGTGCACATTTGTATAGTAGGTGTGTGTGTCTCTAGCTGCTCTAAAAAATGCATGAAATGTGCCCTTCACCCATTTTTCTTTTCTTTTTGGTAATTTATATCTTACTTTCCTCTCTTTGTCCCTGTCTCCTTTCATTCTTTCATAAATAATATATAGCTCTTCTCTGCCATTCTAAAGGGGTCATGGGGACTTTAAACTGAATTGATACAGCTATAAAAGGAGAGACAAGGGAAGACAGTGTAACTTTAGGACGGACAGCCGCGTGGTTGGACTGCAGATGCCGAAGTAGCTTTGATCGGGGGTGAGGTAGGAAAGGTCTGAGAACAGTCAGAGCAAAGTCGTACAGGTCTCCCGGGCAAAGGGGGGGAGACATGTCCCTGCGTAAGGTTGGGTCCAGAAACAGCTAGTTAAAATGTTAAGAGCATTAATCTTGTGGGGAAATACACAGAAGCTGAGTCCTGTAAGAGCATAGACTCCTTGCCAGGGCTGGAATGAGGGCAGGGATGTGTGGAGAGCTACACACAACTATGCACACATGTGTTCACACATGTGCACAAGCACACACCTATCTTTTTTTAAACTTAAAAAAAAATTTTTTTCCTGTTGAGAAAGAGAGAGGAGAGACAGAATGTGAGTGAAGGGCAGAGAGAGAGGGAAACACAGCATCAGAAGCAGGCTCCAGGCTCTGTGCTGACCGACAGCACAGAGGCTCTGTTTGTGGAAGTCGTTTTTGAACGGGGTTGGTGTGGCTTATCCACACTTAGCTTAATCTCTGTGTGACCGGTTGCGAGGAGTAGTGCTAGGCAGGACGTTCATCTGTGTCCTTCTAACGCAGACAGGTGACTTGGTTTACAGCTGAGCTCGGCAGAAATCCTGAGAATTTGAGACCGATGTGCGCAAGCCCCGCCTCCTCAGTGTTCTCGTAGCTCCGGTGGGGTGGGGTTCTCTCCTGGCAGTGGTTCTTCCCTTTTACCCTCTCCCTCGTCTGTGTTGTGAGCCTCTGGGTTTTGTGCTCTCAGTGCTTTAGTGTTCGGGGCTCAGAAGCAGCACTATGTGTGAATAAGGAGTTAGGCTTCACATGCAGCCCCGCAGAAGGGCTTCTTGGAGCTGTGTCCTACGGGGCGCAGGGGTCACCCCAGAGAAGCAGAGAACAGGGGCATTCGAGATGAATGGATGGAACGGAGGAGCTTGATGGAGAAACGCGGAGAAGAGCTGTGACAGCTGATAGAACTATATAGAGGAAGGAAATCACAAAACAAATTGAAGGTAGTCCACAAACCGGGGACTAAGAGAAACGGAATGTGAGGGTAAGGGAAGGTGGATACCTTTCTAGTAAATCAGAAACTCAGCAACTACCAAGAAAAGGTATTAGCTTTGTTTGCCTAACATGAATCCAGTCTGGGGGCATGAACTAGCATTCATGAGTAAAAAAAAAACATTATTTTTTAAAATTTTAATGGAAAGGTCTAAAGAGGAAAACTATAAACTATTCCGGCACCCCAGCCCATGGAAGGGATATGAACACTGACAGGAAGAGGTGATTAAAAGAGAGAGTCTGTGTTTCATTGTAGTTTATGTGTAATATAAAATAGGACAAAAGATGGAGAATAATCTGGATTTTCTGAACATTAGATATTATTTGAGATTTTCCCCAGACCTATAAGAGACATTGCCACACAAGCACCAAGATTGGGAAAGGAATATCTCACAAAATATGTATACATTCTGCGTGTCTTTTGGGGGGAAAAACTATGCAAAAATGAAATTATATTAGAGGTAGTAAGTGAAAAGGCAGTTTAAGACCAGTAATAAATGACAATAATGGGTGGGGGGAAGATCACAGAATAGACTTTTCTCCAAGGAAGATATAAAAATGGCCAACAAGCATATGAAAAGATTGTCAACATCATGAGTCTTCAGAAAATATAAATAAAAGCCACAATGAGACACTACTTCATACCCACTTGAAGAGCAGAATCCAGTATTCACATAATAGCAGATGCTGGCAAGGCTGTGGAGGAGTTTGAACCCTTGTCCATTGCTGGTGGAAAAAGAAAGTGGTGCACCCATTTAAGAAAATAGTTTGGCCATTTCTCAAAAGATGAAACACACAGTTATAATCTAATCAAACAATTCTACGAAGTCTATACACAAGAGCAATTAAAACCTGTTCACAAAAAACCTTTTGTAGAATCATTTCTAGCAGTGTTACTCATTTGATCCAAAATATGGAAACAACCCAAATTCCATCAACAACACTGGATAAAAAACTGATATATCCATATAGTGGAATCATATTTGGCCATAAAAAAGAGTGAAGAACTAATGCTATGCTACAGATGAAACTTAAAAACATGCCAAGTGAAAAAAGCCAGTTACAAAACCTACATGCTATATTTTTCCATGCAAATCAACGTCCAGATAGGAAAATACAGAGATGGAAAGCAGATAGTGGGTGCTGAAAGCTGAGAGGGGAAGTGGGGAGTTAGGAGTGGGAGCTAAAGTGGGGCACCTGGGTGGCTTAGTCGGTTAAGTGGCCGACTTTCGCTTAGGTCATGGTCCTGCGGTTCGTGGGTTCGAGCCCCGCGTCGGGCTCTGTGCTGACTGCCAGCTCGGAGCCTGGAGCCTGTTTCAGTCTGTGATTCCCTCTCTCTCTGGCCCTCCCCTGTTCACGCTGTCTCTCTCTCTCTCCTAGAAATAAATAAAAAAAAACATTAAAAAAAAAAAAAACCATTGACTTGAACACGTTAAACGAGTAAATTGTATGATATATAAATAATATCTCAACCAAACTGAAAATAGAGAAGTAAATAAATAAAAAGAAAAATTAGAGAATACATTAAGATGTTTGCAAAAATAGGCTAATAAAATTTTCATATTTCTTTTCAACCGACAGTCAAAGGTGTAGATATCTCAATGACAGTATTTGTTTATAGATTATCAGAACACATGCACTGAAAGGAAAATATAACACCTAAAAATATCCAGGCCAGAATGGTTGTACTAGATAACTTTTCCAAACATTTAAAAAAGAATGAACACAATTTTTACAATCTTAAGGAAAGGGGTGGTGGGAAAACATTATCCAGTTCATTTATAAGACCAGCATTAACCTGATCTCAAACAAGACAAAGACAGATTAAAAAAAAAAAAAAGTAACTAGACAGCAATATCTTTTATAAGACACAGAAATTGTCACCCAAATATCAGTAAGCTGAATCCAGCAAGGTGTAGAAAGAACTATACACTATGACCAATTGAGACTTATTCCAGGTAGGGCAGGCTAGTCCAACATTTGAGAATCAATCATATGAACAGGATAAAGGGGAAGAAACATGCAATCATATCACTTGACACAGAAGAAGCATTTAACAAAATTTAACCCATTCATGATTAAAAAAAAAAACAAAAAACAAAATAAAACTCTCAGCAAACTAGAAATAGATTGGAATTTGTATATCTTGATGAAGCATGTATACCAGAAATCTACAACTAAGTTCATATGAATATTTCCCCCTGAGATACAGAACATGTCTCAGTCAGCTCATGTTGCCATGACAAAATGCCATAGACTGGGTGGCTCAAACAACAGAAATTTGTTTTCTCATAGTTCTGGAGCTTGGAGGTCTGTGGTCAGAGTCCCAGCATAGCTGGGTTCCAGCAAGAGCTCCCTTCTTGGTTTCAGATGGTCGCCGTCTCATGTGTTCTTACATGTTCTTGCCGTAGTGCAGTGGCTTGAACTCCCAGTACTGTGTGGGGTGCGAATCATGAGAGTGGAGGCCCTTCCCTTGTCCCGCGATGGACTGACTTCTGGGCTTCCCCCAGTTCACATGTTGAAACCCCTGCCCTCAGTGGGATTGTATCTGGGGATGGGGTCTAACCCCATGATAAAGAAATATTTATTTGAAATATATGCATATATATGTATACACACACACACACACACACACACACATACATATATTTATTTATTTATTTGAAAACTACTGGTATTCAAAATACATAGGAACCTTCCAAACTTGATAATAGAAAATCCCATGCAATCCAGTTATGAAATAGGCAAATGACACAAATGGATATTTCACTGAAGAAGACATACACCTATACTGAGACTAAGTAAGCATACTGAAAGTTTCTCAGTATAATTAGCCATAAGGAAAAAACAAATTAAAACCACAGTGAAGTATCTGTACACCTATCAGATGGCTAAAATAAAAGGTAGCAAACACTTAATGCTTACAAGGATGCAGATAAGCTGGATCAGTTATGCATTGCTGGTAGGGATGTAAAACAGTATAGCCACCTCAAAAATGCTTGGCCCTTTCTTATAAAATTAATATGTAATTGTCATAGGACCTAGAATATGCAATCTTGGGCATTTATTTCACAGGAATGAAGCGTAAAAACTGTCTATATGAAAACCTGTGCTATGTTCATAGCAGCTGATTGTTAATAGACCAAAACAGGAAAGAACCCTGATGTCCTTCAAAGGGTGTTTAACTATTGTGAAAGAAGCAATAATACATTGAAGCCAAGGAATTCTACCCTGCAGTAAAAAGGAGCTGCCCTCCCCGCATGTAAGGCGTGGGAGAATTCTCTGGCTAGGAGGCCCTCTTTCTCTTGCACTGTGCTGGGCGTTCCCCATTGAAAAGGAGTTGAAAACTCCTCTCTCGCCCTTTCTGTGTTCCAGCAGGGTGATATCATCTCTCATGTGGATTCCAGAGCTCTGATAAAGCGGTTTTCACCCATGAAGGGCTGTTAAATTGGTAACACGGTGGTGGTGGTGGGGAGGGTGGTGAATGAAGGTTGGGACCTCTTCTTCGGCCTTCTGCCATCTTGCTGACATTACTTCCCAGAAATGTTTTAAATAATTTATAGAAAATAAGGAAAACTAGGACATTAAAAACAGATCTTTTATGTTTAGCAAACCATTTCCCCCTTTGCTGTACCCCACTCCTTCCTTTAGAGATAGGGTTGCATGCAGCATCGTTTCTCCTCAGCATAAAGATGTTCTTTAAGCATTTCTTACATGGCAAGTCTGTGGGCTGCCAATCAGCTCAGCGTTTGTCAATCTGAAAATGTCTGTACTTCACCTGCAAGTCTGAAGGATACTTTCATTACATAAACGATTCCAGGAGGAGGGGAGTAAAGCCATTGCTAGTTCTGGGCTGGACCCTTTGTCTGTGGAGTGTGTGCAGCCTGGGCTCCTCCTTACTGCTCTTTGTCATCACGAAGTGTGGGGACAAGAACCCCGGAGAGAGGTATTGGTGGCGGCGGCAGTGAGAGCTCAAGACCCCGCTCCATGGTTCGGTGCTTGTCACTTGTTTTTATGCGGGAGAAATGGAGATTAGGTGTGTAAAAAAGGCTCAAATGTTTGAAGACTTTTCATATTGGTCATTATTCAGTGAAAGGGGGGAAGCAAAACTCAGAGGACAGACAAAATACTACCTTATATCATAAAAGTTACCCTGCGTGGATTATTAGGATGGATAGGAAAGATAACAGACAGGGGTCGGGGAGATCGGTTTATACTTTAGCTCTTAGCTCTTAGCATAAACTCAGGGAGAAGAAACCAAAACATAAGCTAGTGCAGTGATCATTGAAGAGCAAGAGAGGAAATGAGTTCAGAATAATTTTGGAGGATGATCTGACAAGACACAGTAACTAATCAGTTTTTAAGTATATGAGGATGTTTCTAAGTTAAATGACCAGGTACTTGCAGTGCATTCATTGATTTATGAAATACAAGTGGCGGGGCAAGGTTGAGGGGTGGCATTAACTCCATATTCTAGGCTATTTAGCGAAAGCATGTGACTGCATTCAGGACACTCGCTAAGAAGAGATGTCAGAAATGGAGGTCAGATTAGATTTGAGGAATTTTGTTTGGTGTGTAACTGAAGTTATACTCAAGGAGCATGTCACACAAGTAGAGAACAGAATAGAAACTAGAAAGAAGAAAGAGCTGAGGACAAAGTCCTAGGGACAAAAATATTTAAAAGGCAAGATGAAGAAAATGAGGAGGCAGGCGGACAGTAGGCGAGAGTGAATGGTACAGTGGAGGTTATCGGCGGAGTTTCAGGAAATGGAGACAGTCAACAGGTTCCAGAGGAAAGCAGACTCCTCTAAGTTGGCACCGTGCTCAGTGAGGCAGTAATGTGAGGAGGGCAACTCCTTGTACTCCTGGCTCAAGGTGACAGTGTTTCTTAAACTACACTTAAAAAAACTTTTACAGATACTTCCAAAACCATGGCGCCCAAACAGTGTATTACACATTAGGAACAGGGTAGCAAGAAAGTTGAAATGTTCAAGTGAAACTCAGAAGCAAGTTTCACCTCTTGCATTATTAACCAGAATGAGGCATTTTGATCACTTCCATTTGACTTTTGAAGTGGAATCCTTGAACTAAACCAGTGAGAAAAAGCAACATCCTTAGTATAGCTTGACAAACACATAGAGAAACCATCCTGTGCCACGTGAATGGAAAGGTGAGGAAGACGTTAATCTCCCTGGTTGTCCTGCTGCTGTTCTGTTACGGCTTCACGCTGTCTTACGCCTCAGCAAACGGTGACTGGCAACAAGTTCATCTCCCCATCCTTTCTCTGAGAAAAGCCTGTGAACTGGAAGAGGAAAAGAATGTGAGAGATCATTTAGAAATCTTTTTTTTTTAATGTTTTATTTATTTCTGAGAGAGAGAGAGAGAGACAGCATGAGCAGGGGAGGGTCAGAGAGAGAGGGAGACACAGACTGAAACCAGCTCCAGGCTCTGGGCTGTCAGCACAGAACCCGACGCATAGGGCTCAATGCGGGGCTCAAACCCACGAACCGTGAGTTCACGACCTGATCATGACCAAATTCGGGTGCTTAACCGACTGAGCCACCCAGGCACCCCTGTGAGAGATCATTTAAACCAGGTTGATAACAATTCCCAAACTTCCTTTGCTGCTGTTTACATCTCTGACGGTGAAATGTCATGGTCTTCTAGATGAGGCAAAATCCAATCATCTCATACAGGTCCGGACTGAAACTCAGGAGCACTAGTGTCTTTCATTTTCTCTTTCTTTCTATTGAACCATTAACCAGGATACCCCCATTCCCTAGCCCTGCCAGATAAGAAAATTCTCTGTTATTAATTATAATCAGAGCTTAACCATTTAAAATATCTTAAAAGGTAATAATTATCCTCATAACACGGAGGAGTCACCTGCATTGCAGACAAGCACTTGGCAGTGGGTGCTGTGCTTAGGGAAGGGCTATAGCATTTGATGAGCTCGAGCTTAGAGAGCGGGACTTCTGACACACACGTCTCGTTTCCAGGGTGACATAGAGTGTGCTAAGGAATTGAAAGAGCCTGTGCTGCTTATTCTTTTTTTATTTTAACAGCACAAATTCAGAACTGGGATGGGGGCGGAGTTCAGTCCAGGGGATGAAGGACAGCAGTGGGTCCCTTAGGGAAGGCAAGGTAGGAAGGTGCTTCATAAAGGGCCGGCCCCACATTGAGACAACATACCTGATGTCCAGTGGTTCTCTTAGTTTCTTTAAGAAACAGTTCCATAAGGTAAATTGGTCTTTAAAAAAAACAAAAACAAAAACAAAAACAGATGATATGTACTTTTAGAGGTAAAACAGCATTTTTTGTTGTAATTAAAAATAATGTTGCAAATACGAAGAATCATGGTAAAATTCCCATGTGGCTTTGGTGGCTGTCATGACTTTAATGTTCTCCTGCTGGACTCATTCACTTTTTCCCAGGAAGATGGGATGTCTGCATTTTCAAATGTGATGCCAAACAGCTAGGTATATAACTCACTAATTCACAACAAGCCAGGGAGGTACGGCATGTCCTAAAGTTATTAGTGTGTGTCATTCTCAAACTTCTTCCCATGTGTCTTGTAAGCCAATCACATTCTCTTGATAAAAGTTACACTTACTGCATGTAGAGTTCACTTAATGTGTACACAGTTCTTTTCCGCCAGCCACAGACTACCCGTGGGACTAGAGTTGGGGAGTAAACCCAGAGAATGACAGTAATAATTAAAAAAAACACACCAGTAACGGTAAATCTCTTGACAAAGTCTTAGTCATATTAATAAATGTGGGAAATTCACTCTTGTAACGTAGGATTTCTAGGAAAACAACCAGATCACTGCAAGATGTATTGGTCCATTTCATTGAATGCGACGTTTTTTTGATAAGTTTTATTTTTATGACTAAGCATTACATCTTTAAATTGGAACTTTATAAAATGTAAAGCATTTTACCTGGAAGTGATACAATGATGTTATTCTTTGGCAATAACCTATCCGTGTGTAAGTCCACCCCCTCCAGAGCCCATAGACAACATCTCTAATCCAGAGGCCTCATTGTGTACATTTTCCCCTTCTGTTTGTTAAAACACAGAGCGCATCTTCAGCATCTTTGGTGCAGAGCACACACTTTGTTAAATGCTGTAAGAAGATACCATATATTGAACGGCTTCTACACAACAGACATTTATCTCTTATGGTTCTGGAGGCTGGAAGTCCGCCATGAGGGTGCCAGCCTCGTCAGAGGAGGGCCCCTTCCAGACACAGACTTCTCATTCTGCCCCTCTGTGGCAGAGGGAGTTAGAGAGCTCCATGGGCTCTTTTTCATAAGAGCATTTACCCCATACATGCGGGCTGCACCCTCACGATCCATCCCTTCCCAAAGGCCCCACCTTCCAACACTGTCACATTGGCTGTTAGAATTGCAACATGTAAACTTGAGGAGTGGGAGACACAAACATACAGACGGTAGCAGGGGATGATTAATAACATAAACATCCTACAAAGTGCCTGTGCCTGGCACACGCTAAGGGCTAAATTGTAGCTATTATAGTTATCCCTTTCATGTATGATGTTACTGCCCTTCCCATTTCCGCTCTTTTGGGTTTTCAGACATGCTTATCTGAGGCTGAAATTAATATGGCTATCTATGTGTAGACATTCATTTAAAAGTATATTTTAAAATATTTTGAATATTGGGGCACCTGGGTAGCTCAGTTGGTTAAGCATCCATCCTCGGCTCAGGTCATGATCGCACGGTTTGTGGGTTCGAGCCCCACATTGAGCTCTGTGCTGACAGCTCAGAGCCTGGAGCTGCTTCCGATTCTGTGTCTCCCTCTCTCTCTGCCCCTCCCCTGCTCACGCTGTCTCTCTCTCTCTCTCTCAAAAATAAATAGAAATCATTAAAAAACTTTTTAAAACTATTTTGAATATTGAAAGCCTTTAGATTTCAGAAACATGTCAACACCATGTCTTCTCTATTACATTGGGAGAGATTTGAGCAGGGTCAGTGAGCTAAACCCAAACTCTCATGGTCTGTAATGGCTTTTGTAACTGTAGGCACACTTTGCCCTGTTTTCATTGTCTGGAAAATAGAGACTAAAAAATTGAAACCACACTGCAGATGGATTGTAAGGAATGGCAAGTAGGAAAAATAATAACGAAGCAGTAAGTTTTCTTTACAGTGTTGCAAGGTGGTATCACATTTTAATAATGTTCTTTTCACAAAATAAATAGCAAAAACCAATCAAGAAACTTAAGGGCATAATTCACCTAATTTAAAATTGGCCAGAAAGTATGGTCTGAGACAAACTGCAGATTGAAGCTTTAGCATTGCCGCTTTGTGCATATTGCCCGGTGCCTTTGTAGTAGGAGTCCCCTGCCTAAGAAATGTGGTGAAAAATCTCCCTCCCTCATTCCCTCATTCCCTCCTTCCCTCACTCGTTCACTCCCTCTCCCCCTCAAGTCTTCCCTCCCTCCCTCCCTGTAAGGGAAGGCAGGCTGGCTGTGTGCACGTGCGTGCGTGACATTCCTCAGGACCCTGTAACTTGAGACCACCCAGTCAGAACATGTGTCTGCATGTTACCATGGATGGGAGACAAAGAAGTAGAACATTTATAAAAGGCTACACCTCACTGCAGTGGGGGCTCAGATTTTCTGGTATGGAACCCACCGAGCCTGGGCCTGCACAGATACAGCTGCTTCCTGGAGAAAGGCCTAGGTGTCCGGTCCCTCTATGCGAATCCTGCTACACCTTGAATGAATAGTTGTTGGGGTTATTACTGAGGATGATGAGATTACACACAAGGCGTGGCTAGCTGAAATGTAACGTGGGGATTTCTGCAGGGCTGCAGTTAAGCTTGGAAGGGGCGTGGGTCTCTTAGAATGCCAGAGGCCTCCCTCACCCCTCGACAGCTGGATGCCCTGGAACTGCCCCCCTAGGTGTCTCTGCAGTCCTTGGGGAACCCCATTCCCTATACATCGTATGCAAAGTTTAGCACAACGGTAGGACACGTAGACCCTTGCTGCGCGTCTCTGATTTGATTGCTCTCTTGTGACTGTTCACCTTTAAGTCCTGCGCCCTTGTTTTTACAGGCCTGAAATGCGGTGTGCCCTCCAGACACAGCAAGCCAGCTCAGATCTGTGACTGGCCTGCCACCGCAGTAAGTGAGAGGAAGAGTGAGGCACCGGGTCTTTACTATACATCTATTGACCTGATCCCTGACCATGTTGACTTCATCATTATTTATTGCTTGTATCTTTCATTACTTTTCAGTTACCATCTACTATTAGTAAAGCATATTGTAAATAATAGAAGGAAGGGAACCTCACGTCCCCTTTTCTCACAAACAATCCACTTTAAATCTTAATGCTTTGCTTTTGTATCTTTTTTTGTATCTAAAGCTGTGAGCTTACTTTAATTGTGATATATTAATGACAGTATTACAAATGCCATTCAAAATCACACTCTAGGGGCACTGGGTGGCTCAGTCGGTTAAGTGTCCATCTCTTGGTTTGGGCCCAGGTTGTTACTTCCACCTGAGACTGAGCCCCACGTGGGACTTTGCTCTGGGCCTGGAGCCTGCTTAAGAAAGATTCTCTTGGGGCGCCTGGGTTGTTCAGTTGGTTAAGCTCGGACTTCAGCTCAGGTCATGATCTCAGTCTGTGGGCTGAGCCCTGCATCAGGCTCTGTGCTGACATTTCAGAGCCTGGAGCCTGCTTTGCATTCTGTGTCTCCCTCTGTCTCTCTCTCTCAAAAAAGAATAAACATTTAAATATTTTATAATTAAAAAAAGTTCTCTGTCTCTGCCGCTCCCCAGCTCACCTGCATGTGTGCACATGCTCTCTCTGTCTCTCTGTCTCTCTGTCTCTGTCTCTCTCTCTCAACGCAAACAAACAAAAGCACACCCTCTAACTTAGATGGTAGAATTTTACTCAATTTACATAACTTGTGAAAAATGAGCTCATTTTCAAATTGCGATGTGTATGAAGATAATCATTTATGTTCAATCTGTGTAGAACCTAAGTAATTTTCAGGGCATACTATTTTCCATACCTAAAATCCTTCATAAAAATGTAGTTTTGATTTAATTCAAATCTGATTTATAAAGACTAATGCAGTATGCTTAGCTTATATAAAGGCAAATGCTTGAGGGGGGAAACAAACTTTTGTCTTCATGTAGTAAACACTGGGTTTTGTGACTCTTAAGCATCTATACTCCTGTCTCGTGTTAAAGCATCCCTGTTGCTATATTCTTTTTGAGGAATTACTTTTTATAAAGACAAAGAAAATAATGCAACGTGGTGGTAACATCAATTGAAATGGCCTGCGTCTCTGAGCCTAGGCGTGAACATGTGCCCTAAAGCAAACCAATTGGATGTGGTCTCCTGTGATTTTGAGGCATGAATAAAATAATGCCAGTGTGGGGAGAGAAAGCAATTGGAGCCAATTTGTCTGTCAGAACACAGGGTAGGTAATTCTGTTGACTCCATTATGTCGCTAAGGACCAGAATCTGCCTTTTATTTCCACGTCCACAGAGTATAGACTTATCGTGTTCATCTGCCTCCTGTGTGGTCTCAGGATGGCTGCTTGTCTCCCAGTTTCGTAGGACAAGGTGGCTTGGTGGCCGGCAGTTTGGTCAGAGGGACAGCTCGCCTCTGGAGCGGTAGAACCCGCTGAGCATGGTCATGCGGCCAAACAAACAAATACGTGCCAACTATCATTAGATGGCTAGCGGTTTGCAGTTATTTTGATTGGTTATTTCATAAATCTGTGAAAATGTCTCAAATATAATAGTCTACTAATGGTGAAGTGGTACTTTAGCAACAGAGAATACTCTCAGTGACTTCATTGGTCGCAATTTTGGAGGGTAGAGAAAAACATCTTATTTCCATCACCCAGAAATCCCTTACTGTATCTTATTTTACATTTCTCTCCATACAGAATCCCCTCCAGCGATAACGGCTAAAGCTACAATTGTTCATTTGATGCTGTACTGGGATTTTGCTTTGGCACTCTCAGTGCCCACTTATGTCTAAGATCAGGGTGTCTTCATTAAATGTCTGTTGAATTCATAATTAAAAATAGCATAAATGAGGAAAGGCAAATTGCTAGGGTACAAGCACTAGAGAAGGGTTATTATAAACAACAGCGATGACATGGACCTGATTCCTGTAAAAGAAAAGGAAATGTATAGTTGAGCTTTAGAGAAATGAGGGACAGCAGAATATGAGCTGCACATTAAAAATCCACTGTCTTAAAAAAAAATACTACTGTCTTGAGATTCATAAGACTTGGCTCTGAGAGTTATGAGGATCACTCAGGCGCATATTCTTGACAGTGAACAATCAACATCTTTTGTTGTATTTTTTAAATACGTTATAAAGTTCATTCGGGCAACACTATCCTTGGTAAGAGCACAAAAGTAGAAACTGTTTCTGCTCTTGGTGCAATCTATGAGGACGTATATTAGATTTATAGACTTGTAAAACTAAAAGGACCAACATTTGTCTTTCATTCTAACTTGTTCATTTTAAATGAAAAGATGAAAGTGTGGAGAGGTTCAAGAAACCCATACTAGTTCAATAGCATCTAATAATCACTGATTTTGTGTTGTCTTAAATCATTTAGTTATACACATTATCTTATCAATGCTCTCAGCAGTTCTGAGAAAGAAGCCCCAACTTAAGTACCAGCTAAATAAAATTCAACAAGGTCAGGTAACTTGTCCAAGGTCACACTGCTCTGTTTCTCATCAGCAACAGACCCGAGTCTGCTGACTCCCAGCCTCGCGTTCGCCAGTACCTAGAACTCTGAAACAGCCTATGTGGGGATCTGGAGCGCAGAGATTGGCCAGAGAGGTTTAGGTGGTCTCTCTGTGCAGTGATAACATATGAATATATGCTTTTATAAGGTTATCCTGTCATACAGGTGCCTGGGTGGCTCAGTCGGTTAGGTTAGGCTCATCTGACTTTGGCTCTGGTCATGATCTTGTGGTTCATGAGTTTGAGTCCCTTGGTGGGTTGTGCTGAGAGCTCAGAGCCTGGAGCCTGTTTCACATACTGTGTGTGTCCTCTATCTGTGCCTTCACCCCCTTGCACTCTGTCTCTCTCAAAAATAAACATTAACAAAATTTTAAAAAAATAAAAATTTATCATGTCTTATTAATTTAACAGCTTTTAATAGTATGCTTAGTGTTTGCAAATGTCAAAATAAGTGGAAAGGGAGAAAATCATGAAACTGTAGCTGCTGAAATAGCTATGTTAGGCTAGATCACTAATTGCATTCTAATCAGGGTGAAAAAGAGCTGATGTTTCTGTAGCATAACCAGGCTGGTGGCGGGGAGGGAATGTCAGGATTAAGTACTCCTGTGATACCCTTTTCTGTTTCTATCTACATAATGTTGAGAGCACAGGGTATAAAAGTATGGCCTGGGTGTCCCTATGAGGTGATAAGAGACTGATAAGGTCCTATGAAACCAACCAGAACTGCATGGCAAAGGGTATCATTCGCTGTCATCTTACCCACTGATTCTGGTTCATACATAAAATGTCTGCAGTGAATTCAGCAGGAAGCCTCCCCATAGTTCTATGTTCAAAGCTAGGATTATTCATTAATTCATTTGTGCAGGCATTCATTAAATTTGTTACTATCCTTGAGCTCCCCTGTGATTGGTAGTTGCAGTTATGGGAAAGAAATATGGGAAATGTTCTGAAAGACTATCAGAGATGTGCTTTCAAAGAAACAGAGTTGAAATATGTTGGGTAATATAACTAGAGTACATTAGTCTAACTTTAGTTCCTCCTCTTTCTAGAGATAGAAGCTTCCTTTCTCTACAGTTTTATGTAATTACTTTCTTAGCCAGAAATGTTTTATTTTTGTTCAGTGGTCTCTAATTTACCAGCCTCTTTCCCAGGACAGCATTTCCGACCACTCCAATAACTACATCGGAATGGCTGTGCTTTGCTTAATGGGCATGAGTTTTAAACAATAATGTCATTTCTGAACACTTAATGAGATTCACAATTAAGAAGGCATTGAAGTTCAATATCTTATTTTAAAAAAAGATTTTCATAATCATGATGTAGCCATCTAAGTTAGTAATGCAAGTAGTCTTTTTCTTCTAATTTAAGAATCAAAGACATGAATGTATTCCTATTTCTTCCTGACCTTGAAATAATTCCAAATGTGAAAAATTGTTTGACCACCGTCACAGAAAACTATTATGTATATATGTGTATTTATGCGTCTGTAGATATCTATGTCAAATATTATAGTATAACAAACATGATACAGATGAACTATATCTATACGTAGGTACAGTAAAATATAATCTAAATCTAGATTAAACTGTATCTTCATAGTGTATCAAACCAGGATATATGTATGTATATTATAATAACATATACTGTGTACAAATATGTATATTACTAATAAATATATGATTGTATATTATATGATAATATGTTATATATACTATATTTATTGTATAATAAATGTATTAGTGATAACTATATAATAATATGTATACTATATACACATATATAGTGGTTTGTGTGATAGTTGTCTAATAGCCATTTCACATATTGAATTATGTCAATCATAAGATATTATATCTGTATCAACTATACTATATATAGTATTTAAATTTATATTATATAGATATGTATGTACGATAGTACATACAGATATTAATGTATATCATTATTTTTTATTCTTAAGATACAATTTGAGAAGAAAAAAATCACAATTTTTAAAGAATGAGCCAACACATAGAACTTCTGTTTTCAGTGTAGATTAGATTAGTAACAGTGAAAGGCATGTTATATTTCTTTTCTGTTTGGGAAATAGAACTGAAACAATCCTTTCACATTTATTCTCACTGGAATGCGTGGTACTTGGGCAGTTACCGTGAGTATACTGTGAATTTTCTTCTCAAGCAGCTCGCAGATTGCAGAGCTCTGTCTGCTGTCCTTCAAGAAGCCAGATTAGCGTAGACTCTTTCTGTGGGGAAAAAATCCTCTGTACTCATCCTAAATTTAATTCCTACCTCCAAGACCCTGAGAAGATCCCGACTTGTTTTCAGTAGAGAATCCTGCCTCCAGGAATTGTCTTCCTATGATAAAAGACATATTCTAATTTGTAGAGGATCCTAAATATCTAGTCCAGGCCAAATATCATTCCTATCAAAATATCCGAGAGATAAATTCGAATTTGAGCTTAAGTCTGGCTGTCTTCAGTCAAGGACTCAGAACTCTACTCTGATGTTTTTGGACTTCTGTTTTCTTCAGATTCTCATCCAACTCAGGCTTATTATCTATGAAAGCTTAGTATTAACCCCGGTAGCACTTTTGACAGGCACTGCTTAAAGTGTTGATTGTGTGATTAACATTATAAATGGCTAATACCTTTTACTTGGTACAGTCAATTCAAACTGTCCATTGTTGCTTGGTTTCTTTTATTTGGTTTTTGGAATCATGCCAGAAACTTACTGAGCTATTAATAAATATGTATTGGTGATGATTGTAACTCCCATCACTATAAAGGAATAGGCCGCCATTAGGCTTTTGGATCCAACTGAATGAGAGTAACATTAAGACCGGGTCATTTTTAGGATACTACTGCATGAAATGCACGTCATAATGTAGGATCGCTGGGTTTTGCCAAAGAAATATGGTGAGTTATAATCCTTTTTCTTGAGTATTGTAATGTTCCTTAAAAAGTATTTTACTTCTGCATCCTGTAGTTTCTGCCCTCATCTAATTCAACATCATTTTACTTGTTTTTTAACATCATTTTAAATAGTTTTCTATTATTTCATTCTTGCCCCCACAGATTCCTCCAGTGAAATATAAACTTTACAGATTGTTATCCCCAATTGCTCTGCCATTGCTGCCTATTCCAAACTAACTCTGTTTCTCTCTCTCTCTCTCTCTCTCTCTCTCTCACACACACACACAGAGCACAAGAACTCTTTTACTTCTCTATATTCCTTCTTATAAATCTCTTATTTAGTTTTCATAGTCAATCTATTCTTCATCAATCATGTTCGGTTCCTTCTACATAAAAAAACAACCTCGAAACTTCAGTGGCTTACAACAATAAGCACTGGTTTCTGCCTCCTAAGTTAGTGAGTTGGCAGGAACTGAACTTCAGGCTCCAGTCACTGGAGTGGATCATTTCCACATGTCTCTCACCATGGCCCTGAGATTATCAGGCTAGCTAGCATCTTTTTCTCATAAAATGGCAAAATTACAAGAAACCCAGCCCCACTGTATAAGGTCATTTCAAGCCTCTGCTTGTGTCACAACTGCAATGAACACATTGCCTGTTTAGGTTCCCTTGTCAAACCTTACTGATACCAAAAAACATCAAAACAAACAAAAAAGGCAACAGAATAAGAAACAAGGAACAATAGATCTACAAAGCAATCAGAAAATGATTAACGAAATGGCAACGGTAAGTCCTTACCTACCACTAATTATTTTAATGTAAACAGATTAAAATTCCCCAATTAAAAGACATTAGAATGGTAGAATGGATTTACAAAACAAAACAAATGAACAAAAACCAAGTTCTAACAATATGCTGCCTATAAGAGACTCACTTTAGCCTTAGGGACACACGTAGACTGAGAGGGAAGGGATGGAAAATAAATAGTTCAAGCAAATGGTAAATGGTAGGGGGAAAAAAGCAGGGATAACTATACTTTTGTCAGACAAGATAGTCTTTAAACTAAAAATGGTAAAAAATAAAGGTCGTTATATAATGATAAAGGAGTTAATACTCAAGAAGATATAACAATTACAAATATTTGTGCACTCAATATCAGAGCACCTAAATGAATAAACAAAAACTAATAGAGCTAAAAAGAGAAATAAACTATAATACAATAATAGCTGGGGACCTTAATACCACAACTTCCAGCAATAAATAGATCATCCTGACAGAATCAGGAAGAAACAATGGATTCAAACAATACTGAGACAAAATGGACCCTAACAGGCATATACAGAATGTTTTATCCATCAAAAGAATACACATTCTTCTCAAGCACACTTCTAATATTTTCTATAAGAGAGCAAATGTTAGACTCTGAAAGAAGTCTTAGCAAATTGAAGAAGATTGAAATCATACCAAGAATATTCTCTGCCTACAATGACAAGAAACTAGAAATCAATAATGAGAGAAAAAATGGAAAATTCATAAACACCTAAAAGTTAAACAGTACTCTTCCAAACAACCAATGGTCCAAGAAGAAATTAAAGAATAAAGAACAATTTCTTGAGACAAATGAAAATGAACTTCCAGAACTAATGTGATGCAGCAAAAGCAGTTCTTTTTTTTTTTTTAATGTTTTATTTATTTCTGAGAGAGTGAGAGACAGTGTGAGCAGGGGAGGGTCAGAGAGAGAGGGAGACAACAGACTCCGAAACAGGCTCCAGGCTCTGAGCTGGCAGTCAGCACAGAGCCCAATCCGGGGCTCAAACCCACAACCCGGGAGATCATGACCTGAGCCGAAGTCATACGCTCAACTGACTGAGCCACCCAGGCACCCTGCAAAAGCAGTTCTTAAGGGGGAGGTTCGTAGCAATAAACACCTATATTAAGAATCAAGAAAGACCTGAAATAAACAACCTAACACTACACTTTTAGGAACTAGAAAAAAAGACTATGCCTAAAGTTAGCAGAAGAAAGGAAATAATAAAGATTAGAGCAGAAATAATGACATAGAGACCAGGAATATAATAGAAAAGATTAGCCAAACTAAGACTTGTCTTTGAAAAGACAAAATTGACAAACTATTAGCTAGACTAACCAAAGGGAAGAGAGAAAGCACTCATATCAACAAATTATAAATGTAAAAAGAAACATTACAAATAACAGATATTCAAAGGATCATAAGAGGCTACTATAAATATCTATATTATTTAACCTAGAAAAATGGGGAAATTCTTAGAAATATACAGTGTACCAAGACTGACGAAGAAGCAATAGGAAATCTTGGGGCCCCAGGGTGGCTCAGTTGGTTAAGCATCCAACTTCAGCCCAGGTGATGATCCCATGGTTCTTGGGTTTGAGTGCAGCATTAGGCTTTGTGCTGACAGCTAAGAGCCTGGAGCGTGCTTTGGATTCTTTGACTCCTCTCTCTCTCTACCCTTCCCCTGTTGACACTCTGTTTTTCTCAAATACTTTTTTTTTAAAGAAGAAGATAGGAAATCTGGACAGACCAATTACTAATAAGGAGATTGAATCAGTATAAAAAATCCCCCAATGAAGAAAAGCCCAGGATCAGATGACTTCACTAGTGAGTTTTATCAAATATTTAAAGAATTAGCACCACGAAATGCTTAGCAAGATGGCAGAGAAGTAGGGAGCTTCGTACCTGCACTCGAGACCAGGCATCACATGGAAAAGATCTGAAGCCATAGGAAACCTTACAAAACCTGAGAGATTGGGAGAAAAAGGACGCAGATTCCACTGAGAAAGCCTTCTAACGGCTACCTCAAGAAACAAGCCATAGTACACAAGGTGTAGAGTCCCAAATATCACTACAAATAGGAAAATAAAATAACCAAGGTCCCAACAAGAGAGACCAAGAGATACCATTCAAAAAACACTCTCTGAAAGGATAGGCCCTGGACAGTCAAAGTGTCTTCTTGGATATACCAGCGCTCATAGAAACAGAGAGCATAACAGGTCTTTAAAACGAACAAGAGCCGAAAAGTTAACTAATATGATGAAATGAAAGAGCTCTCCTCCAAAGAAACTCCAAGAAGAAATGACAGCTAGTGAACTGCTCAAAACAGATATCAGCAGCATAACTGAACAAGATTTTAGAATAATAATGGTAAAATTAATAGCTGGGCTTCAAAAAACATAGGGGATATCAAAGAAACTATGGCTACATACAGAATGGAAAATAAAAATAGACATGAAGAACTTAAAAATGCGATAAATGAGATCCATAATAAATTAGAGGCCTCCAATGCACGGATTGAAGAGGCAGAAAGGAGAATAAGTGATTTAGAAGACACCATTACAGAAAAACAAGAAGCTGACCAAAAAAGAGACAAACTGATCCAGGAACATGAAAGAAGAGTTCGAGAGTTCAGCGACACGGTCAAATGCAACAATATCCGTATCATAGGAATCCCAGAAGGGGAAGAGAGGGGGAAAGGTGCTGAAGGAGTCCTGGAACAAATTATAGCAGAGAACATCCCCGACCTGGGAAAAGAAGTAAACGTTGAAATACAAGAGGCTCAGAGGAACCCCCTCAGACGTAATCTGAATCGACCTTCTGCAAGGCATATTATAGTAAAAATGGCAAAATATAAAGACAAAGAGAAAATTTTGAAAGCAGCTAGGGAGAAAAGGGCCCTAACATACAAAGGCAAACCTATCAGAGTGGTGACAGACCTATCTACTGAAACGTGGCAGGCCAGAAAGGAATGGCAGGAGATCTTCAATGTGATGACATAAAAAATATGCAGCCAAGAATCCTCTACCCAGCAAGCCAGTCATTCAAAATAGAAGGAGAGATAAAAACCTTTCCAAATAAACAGAAATTGAAAGAATTTGTCACCACGAAGCCAGCCCTACAAGAAATCCTGAGGGGGATGCTTTGAAGGAAAGGTTGCAAGGAACAAAGATACCAGAGACACCACCACAAGGATGAACTCCACAAAGGACACAAAGACTCTGAACCCACATATCTCAATAATAACACTGAATGTAAATGGGCTGAATGCTCCAGTCAAAAGACGTAGGGTAGCAGAATGGATAAAAAAACAAAATCCATCTATATGCTGTCTACAAGAAACTCATTTTAGACTGGAAGATACCTTCAGATTAAAAGTAAGGGGATGGAGAAATATATATCATGCTACTGGAAATCAAAAGAAACCTGGAGTAGCTATACTTATATCAGACAAACTAGACATTAAATGAAAGACAATAACAAGAGATGAAGAAGGGCATTACATAATAGTTACAGGGTCTATCCATCAGGAAGAACTAACAATCATAAATATCTATGCACCGAATATGGGAGCTCCTAAGTATATAAAACAATCACAAAGAGAAACAAGCTTATAGATAAGAATGTGCTAATAGCAGGGGACTTCAATACTCCACTTACAGCAATGGCTAGGTCAACCAGACAGAAAATCACTAAAGAAATAATGGACTTGAAAGACACATTGGGCCAGATGGATCTGACAAATATATTTAGAACTCTACATCCTGAGGCCAAGGAATTTACTTTCTTCTCAAGTGCGCATGGCACATTCTCCAAGATAGATCACATACTGGGACATAAAGCAGCCCTCAATAAATATAAAAGAATTTAGATCATACCATGCACACTGTCAGATCATAATGCTTTGAAACTTGAAATCAATCACAGGAAGAAGCCTGGAAAACCCCCAAAAATATGGAGGATAAAGACCACCCTACTAAAGAATGAATGGGCCAATCAGGCAATTAGGGATGAAATTAAAAAATATTTGGAAACGAACGAAAATGAAAACACAACAATCCAAAATCTATGGGATGCGGCAAAGGCAGTCCTAAGAGGAAAGTACATTGCACTCCAGGCCTATTTCAAGAAACTAGAAAAAGCGCAAGCCCAAAATCTAACAGCTCGCCTAAAGGAACTAGAGGCAGAGCAACAAGAATGCCCTAAACCCAGTAGAAGAAGAGAAATAGTAAAAATCAGAGCAGAAATAAACAACATAGAGACCAAAGAAATAATTGAACAGATCAATGAAACCAAGAGTTGGTTTTTTGAAAAAACAAAATTGATAAACCTCTAGCCAGGCTTCTCAAAAAGAAAAGAGAGAACTCCCAAATAGAGAAAATCATGAATGAAAATTGAATTATTACAACCAATCCCTCAGAAATACAGGCAATTATCAGGGAATACTATGAAAAATTATATGGCAAAAAATTGGACAACTTAGAAGAAATGGACAAATTCCTAAATGCATACCCACTACCAAAATTCACACGGGAAGAGGTAGGAAATCTGAACAGACCGATAACTAGTGAGGAAATCGAATCAGTTATCAAAAATCTCCCAACAAATAAGAGCCCAGGACCAGATGGCTTCCCCGGGGAATTCTACCAGACGTTTAAAACAGAATTAATACCCATTCTTCTCAAGCGATTCCAAAAAATAGAAAGTGAAGGAAAACTCCCAGACTCATTTTATGAAGCCAGCATCACTCTGATACCCAAGCCAGACAGAGATCCAGCAAAAAAAGAGAACTACAGGCCAACATCCTTGATGAATACGGATGCAAAAATCCTCAACAAGATCCTTGCAAATCGAATCCAGCAGCACATAAAAAGAATCATCCACCAAGATCAAGTGGGATTCATTCCTGGGTTACAGGGCTGGTTCAACATTCGCAAATCAATCAATGTGATCCATCACATCAACAAAAGAAAAGATAAAAATCATATGATCCTGTCAATGGATGAAGAAAAAGCATTTGACAAAATACAGCATCCCTTCTTAATAAAGACTAGAGAAAGTTGGGATAGAAGGAACTTACTTAAACATCATAAAAGCCATCTATGACAAGCCTTCATCTAACATCATCCTCAACGGGGAAAACCTGAGTGCTTTTCCCCTGAGATCAGGAACACGACAGGGATGCCCACTCTCACCACTGCTGTTTAACATAGTGCTGGAAGTCCTAGCATCAGCCATCAGACAACAAAAGGAAATCAAAGGCATCAGAATTGGCAAAGAGGATGTCAAACTATCACTTTTTGCAGACGACATGATACTCTACATAGAAAACCCAACAGACTCCACCAGAAGCCTACTGGAACTGATCCAAGAATTCAGCCAAGTTGCAGGGTACAAAATCAACGTACAGAAATCAGTTGCATTTTTATACACCAACAATGAAGCAACAGAAAGAGAAATCAAGAAGCTGATCCCATTCACAGTTGCACAAAAAACCATAAAATACCTAGGAATAAACCTAACCAAGGATACAAAAGATCTGTATGCTGAAAACTACAGAAAACTTATGACGGAAATTGAAGAAGACACAAAGAAATGGAAAAACATCTCATACTCATGGATAGAAAGAATAAATATAGTTAAGATGTCATTACTACCCAAGCTATCTACACATTCAACGCAATTCCAATCGAAATTGCACCAGCATACTTCTCAATGTTAGAGCAAACTATCCTAAAATTTGTATGGAACCACAAAAGACCCCGAGTAGCCAAAGTAATACTGAAAAATAAAACCAAAACGGGAGGTATCACCATCCCAGACTTTAACCTCTACTACAAAGCTGTCATCATCAAGACAGTATGGTATTGGCACAAAAACAGACACATAAACCAATGGAACAGAATTGAACCAATGCAACCAATGGAACTCAGAAGTGGACCCAAAAGTATACAGCCAACTAATCTTAGACAAAGCAGGAAAGAATATCCAATGGAAAAAAGACAGCCTTTTTAACAGATGGTGTTGGGAGAACTGGACAGCAACATGCAGAAGAATGAAACTAGATCAATTTCTCACACCATGCACAAAAATAAACTCAAAATGGATAAAGGACCTGAATGTGAGACAGGAAACCATCAAAACCCTAGAGGAGAAAGCAGGAAACAACCTCTTTGACCTCCATCACAGCAACCTCTTACTTGACACATCCCCCAACGCAAGGAAATCAAGAGCAAAATATAATGATTGGGACCTCATCAAGATTAAAAGCTTCTGCATGGCAAAGGAAACAACCCACAAAATAATAGACAACCAACGGAATGGGAAAAGATAGTGGCAAACGACATATCAGATAAAGGGTTGATATCCAGAATCTATAAGGAACTCACCAAACTACACGCCCGAAAAACAAACAATCCAGTAAAGAAATGGTCAGAAGATATGAACAGACACTTCTCCAAAGAGAACATCCAGATGGCCAACAGACACATGAAACGATGCTCAGCATCGCTCCTCATCAGGGAAATACAAATCAAAACAACACTGAGATACCACCTCATGCCAGTCAGAGTGGCTAAAATGAGCAAATCAGAGAACACGAGATGCTGGTGAGGATGTGGAGAAACGGGCACCCTCCTACACTGTTGGTGGGAATGTAAACTGGTACAGCCCCTCTGGAAAACAGTGTGGAGGTTCCTCAAGGAACTAACAATAGAACTCCCCTATGACCCAGCAATAGCACTGCTAGGAATTTACCCAAGGGATACAGAAATGCTGAGGCCTAGGAGCACATGTACCCCAATGTTCATAGCAGCACTCTCCACAATAGCTAAAACATGGAAAGAGCCTAAGTGTCCATCAACAGATGAATGGATCAAGAAGATGTGGTTTATCTATACCATGGAATACTACATGGCAATGAGAAACAATGAAATCTGGCCATGTGTAGCAACATGGATGGACCTTGAGGGTGTTATGCTGAGTGAAATAAGTCAGGCAGAGAAGGACAAATATCACATGTTTGCACGTATAGGAGGATTAGGAGGAACTTGACGGAGGACCAAGGGGGAGAAGAAGGGGGAAATGGTGGGGGAAAGGGAGAGAGGCAAACCATGAGAGACTCTTGAATGCTGACAAAAACTGAGGACTGATGGATGTGGGGGGGAGGAGGGATGGGCATGGAGGAGGGCACTTGTGGGGATGAGCACTGGGTGTTATGTGGAAACTAATTTGACAATAAACTATTTGAAAAAAATAATAAAGAAAGAATTAACACCACTCCTTTCCAAACACTTTTGAAAAAAGGAGGGCACTTATTTTATGACACTAACATTATCTTGATACCAAAATCAGAAAAGAATACTATTAGAAAACTACAGGCCATTATCCCTGATGAATCTAGATGCAGAAGTTCAACAATGCATTAAAAATATCATTCGACATGATCCCACCAAGTGGGATTTATATTTGGGATACAAGGATGGTTCAACATGTGCAAATCTATCAGTGTGATTTACATTAAGAAAATGAAAACAAGAATCATTTGACCATCTCAATAGATGCAGAAACAGCACTTGACAAAAGTTAATATACATTCATAATGAAAACTCTTAGTACATTAGGCAAAGAAGGAACATATTTCAACATAATAAATGCCGTATAAAACAAGCCCACAGCTGCATCATACTCCATGGTGAGAGGCTGGAAGCTTTTGCTCTCAGATCAGGAACAAGAAGAGGCTGCCCACTGTTACCACTCCTATTCAACATGGTACTGAATGTCATAGCTAGTGAAATCAGGCAAGAAAAAGAAGTAAAAGGTGTCAAAATTAGAGAGGAGAAAGTAAAATTAATTCTATTTGCAGACATGACTTTATATATAGAAAATCCTAAAGATTCAACCAGAAAACTCTTATATCTTATTGCTGGATTCAGTAAAGCTTCAGGATACAAAATGATGGCAGAAATTTTGAAAAAAAAATTCTATTTAGAATAGCATCCAAGCGATAAAATATTTAGTAATAAACTTAAAGTGAAAGATCTCTGTGCTGAAAACTACAAAACACTGATTAAAGAAATCATAGAAGATACAAATAAATGGGAATGGATCCTGTGTTCATGGACTGGAATAATGGCTAGTGTTAATATGTCAGTACTACCAAAGGCCATCTATGAGTCAATGCAATGTCTATCAAAATTCCAATGGAATTTTTTTATAGAAGTAAAAAACAAAAACAAAAAAAAAAAGAAAGCACTCCTAATATTTAGCTGAAATGATGAAAGACCCTGAGTACCCAAAGAAATCCTTAGAAAAGAAGAACAAAGCAGAAGGTACCCCACTTTCTGGTTTCAAGCTATACCATAAAGCTATAATCCTCAGAATAGAATGGTGCTGGTGTAACGGTACACGAACAGAACAATGGAACATAAGCAAGAGCCCAGGAAAAAATCCAAACAAGGTTTGGGAGAAAGGAACCAACAATACCCAGCAGAGAAAAGACAATCTCTTCAATAAATGGTGCTGAGATCATCGGATATTCACATATAAAAGAATGAAGGTGGACCCATATTTTATACCACTCACACAAACTCAGAATGAATTAAAGACCTAAATGTAAGAGCTGAAATCATAAAGCTCCCAGAAGAGAACAGAAACAAATTTTCTTGACATGGGTCTTGATAATGACTTTTTGGATATGACACATATGTACATAAATTACAAACAAAATAAAAATGAACAAGCGGGACTGTATGGAACTAAAACTCTAAACAGCAAAAGAGACCATCAACAACGTGGGAAGACAACTTACAGAATCAGCGTTTGCAAACCACATATGTGCTATGGGGTTAATATCTACCACCTATAAAGAACTCTTACAACTCTTTCTTTTTACTGTAGAACACCAAATAACCCTGCTAAAAAATGGACAAAGGACATGACTAGACATTTCTCCAAAGAAGATATTTAAAATGCCAATGGGCCAAATGAAAGGTGCTGAATTTCATATTAGGGAAATGCAATTGAAACTACAATGAGGTATCACCTCATGCCTCTTAAATGTCCATCACCAAAAAGACAAAAGATAACAAGTGTTGACGAGGATGTGGAGAAAAGGGAATGCTTGTGCACTTCTGGTGGCATGTAGATTGGCACAGCCATTATGAAAAAACAGTAAGAAGGATTCTCAAAAAAATTAAAACTAGAACTACCAAATGATCCAGCAATTCCACTGCTGGAAATATATCCAAAGGTAACAGAAAACATCAAGTAGAAGATACATCTGCACCCCCATGTTCATAGCAGCATTATTTACAATAGTCAAGCATGGAAAAAACCTAAGTGTCCATTGCTGGATGAATGGGTAGAGAAGTTGTGAGGTAGGTATATATATGTGTAGTACATCTATATACACACACAAACATATATATACAGGTGTGTGTGTGTGTGTGTATAATGAAATACTATTCAGCAATAAAGTAAACACGGAAATCCTACTGTTTGTGACAACATGCTCAGGCCTTGAAGGCATTATGCTAAGTGAAATAAGGCAGAAAGACAAATCCCAAATACTGCATGATCTCATTTAGACGTGGACTCTAAAAACAACTCATAGAAAAAGAGATCAGACATGTGGTTACCAGAGGTGGAGGGTGGGGGCAGGGGGAATTGGGGAAAGGCCGTAAATGAATATAGCAAACAGTGCCATTTGGTATATAGGAAAGCTGTTACGAGAGTAAATCCTAAGAGTTCTTATCACAAGGGGAATTATTTTTCCTTTTTTTTTAATTGTATCTAACATAAACATCTTGTGTTAATAATTTCACAATAGATGTAAGTCAAGCCATAATACCATATGCCTACAACTTATACAGTGTGTATGCCAAATCTCAAGCTGAAAAAAAAATGTTGAATACACTTAACACATACTAGAATGGCTAAACTTTGTAAATCCTAAATATACCAAGTCTGGTGAGGGTTCAGAGTAAATGGAGGTCTCTTCTACTGCTGGTGGGATCACACAGTTCAGTCACTTTGGGGAACAGTTTGCATTTTCTTGTGAAGTGAAATACATACCATAAGAAACAGCATTCCCATTCCTAAGAATCCTTTGCTTTTATCTAGGATGCAAAAGCAGTTTTGTTCCTTTGGGACTTCCCTTTGGGGATGCCATGTTTATTTTGCTATCTTTTATTTGTTTTTCAATCCCTCCACCAGTTACTAACTTTCTGTTCACTCGTGTCTTTTTCTGTTCTCATTTCTCATGGTTTCAAAGCCGCTTTTTGCAAAGTTTTGCATTGTAGCTCTTCTTTCAGAGTGAAACTATCTTCTACTCTTCGTATGTCTGCTCATCATGCAAACATGCGTGTAAGTGCTCCGGTGCTCTGATGTGCCCTGCCTGCCATCAGCTAAACCAAAACCCTGTGATCCTTACAGATACTCTTCTTATGTCATGGTCCTTAATTGTTTTTTGATCACTTTATTTATTTATTTATTTATTTATTTATTTATTTATTTCATATTTATAATTTATATTATATACATTTATGATCACTTATTTGAAAGGTGAAATATCAAGATTTCTCTGGCAAACATAAGCTGCTGGTTTCTACTTCTGGAGGTCTAAATAAGCACTGTGAAATGTGTGCATAATACAGTCAGCTGTTTGAGGAAACGTCTGTAATATTTTTTCATGGTATAGATATGCTAAACGGTGAGTCATGTCTGAGATACCTTGTTTTTCACAGCAGATGCATTTTATATGCTAGAAAAAATTATTAGATATGATGTTTAAGGTAAAGAGGGTTAATGTTCCTGTTTGAGGAATTCGTTGTTTGGTTACCACGTAGCTCAGCCTGCAGCCTGCCACGTGAAGGGTCGTTTAGTTAGTGCACAGGGTAATGTAGCTTCCCTCACTTCCTCTTTTCTTTCTGTCTCTCCGTTTTTATTTTATGTCTTTTTCACCACTGCCTTCGTACACTTCAGTAAGTCTTCATCATAGTGACTAAAAAAGGAAAACAAAAACCAAATAATCCACAATGAAAAAGCTCCATGATGTACTTCTTTTCCATCTCAGCCTTCTCTATGACTTCTCTTTCTTCGCCTGCCTTTTAGGTGTAACCTTCTCAAGGTTACATCCTCATCTTCTCTCACATACTCTCCCTAGTGAAACTCTGGCCATCGCCATCTCAACATTCACCTCCCTTCAGAGAACTACAACTCAGTATTTCCAGTCTGCTTCTCTTAGACAACACGCCTACGTTTGGAACCCCTTGCGGGACAGGGGTGTTATAATTAGCCCTAAATTCAACGTGTTCAAAATGAAAGTGGACAATGTGTAAGAGTGTACAGAACACAGCCTTCGGACTCAGACAAATCTGGCCTAAAATTTTGCCTTGACTGCTTATTCTCTTGTGTGCCTATGGAGAAGACACTTAAACGGTAAATACAGCTATAATTTTGGGAAAGCACTCTACGGAGCCACTATGAGGATTAAATATCTAATTCACTGCCTGAGATATGGTGGCACTCAATATCTTGGAGATATTCTGTGTTATTGTCCTCTGTTTAGTGTCTCTCTCTTTTACTGGAACTCTATATCCATTAGTAACATTATTGCAACCCTATGCAATTCCTTCTTGCTCTACCTTCATATCCCATCATTGGTCAAGTCATATGGACTACATTTTGTTTTCATTTTTTCCTACATCTGTACTTACCTTTCTCTGTATTGGTTATTATCCACAACTCACATTACTGCCAAATTTTCCAATGGCTTCTTCTGCTTTCAGTCTTTTTTGCTCCAAATCATCCTTTATACTTTTATTTACATTATTTTCCTAAGGAACAGCAATAATGCCTTTATATTTCCCTCAGATTGCTTCAGTGGATCATAATTGCCTGAAGTATAATGACCGAACATTTTAAATTAGCGTTCATAATCCTCAGTCTGATTTTTAGTTATCTGTTTTGTTTCATTTCCTACTACTCTTTATGAACTCGCTGCTCTAGCCAGATTGGATAAGTGACTGACCTCCAGAAAAAGCTCAATAAAGCATGCTCAGTGCATTTCCACCCCCTTGAAAGGTCTCTCTTCCCTTAATAAATTCCAGTTAGATGCGACTGCTTCTCCCTCAGGGTTCATGTAACATGTTGCTTGTATCTCTGTTAAATGTTTTATTTTACCTTTCTCTCTTATACCGTTGTTAGGCATGTGAGTACCTTTCTTCAGTTTAAGCTGAGTTCATTGGAAGCAAAAATGACAATACAAAGCCAGTAAAATAGAAATGAAAGTAGAAATCATGACTGAGAAAAAGAACTACATGAACACATTACCCGATATGATTGCTGTGATTATTGCCAAACATTGTTATGAACTACATTTTTTAAATTGAAGTGTAATTAGCATACAATATTATATTAACTTCAGGTATACAACATATTGATTCAACAATTCTGTATATTACCCAGTGTTTGCCACAAGAAATATTATCACCATATAATATTATTACAATATCATTAACAATGTTTTCTATGCTAGAAACCATAAAAATCCTAGGAGAAAACATAGGCAGTAATCTCTTTGACATGGGCCTTAGCAACATTTTTCTAGATAAGTCTTCTAAACAAACAAAAATAAACTCTTGGGACTACATCCAAATAAAAAGCTCTGAACTTCTAGCTGAATAAAATTCAGTCATTCATTTTACAAATATATTTTGATATTTTGAATGCCTTCCCCAAGTCTTGCATTGTGCTAGATCCTTGAGATACAAATGCACCGTGGCAAGTTATAGATCTCACATTTTCTAAGAGAAAGAAACACCATTCTTTATTAAAAAAAAAAAGCAAAATGTACTAATATTTGAGAGAGAATTCTCATTTGGGACCTTATGAAGGGGTCATGGAAGAAAAAATAACAGGAGCCTCAGTAATACTCTTTACAAAAATATGGAAGCAGCAATCCATATGACTGTTCAAAAAGCTATTTGTGAGGCGCCTGGGTGGCTCAGTCGGTTAAGTGTCTGACTTCAGCTCAGGTCATGGTCTTATGGTTCGTGGGTTCGAGCCCTGCATTGGGCTCTGTGCTGACGGCTCAGATCCTGGAGCCTGCTTCGAATTCTGTGTCTCCATCTCTCTCTGACCCTCCCCTGCTAGCGTGCTCTCTCTCTCTCAATCTCTCTCTCAAAAATAAATAAACATTAAAAATTTTTTTTAAAGCAATTTGTATCACTATATTAAATGCAATATTCAGAAGCATCCATGTCTAGTTCCATACTATTTTTATTAAATGTAGCCAAATTATTGGCAACAGCATCCCTGACACATTAGTCAAATTGAGTCTATGCACTTAGTTGACATTTTGTACTAAGTAATCCTTAACTGACAACCCTTATTCCAAGGCATTCTCCAGTGTATTGTGTGGATTAGTGGCAATAACTACTAATTAACTATTCAAATACCCAAACCCTATGAAAAGTCTGCACCCACACATCTTGAAACAAATATGTCTTTTCTTTAATTCATAAGTAATGGTCAGTGTACCTTTAATTTAGAACATGTGCATTTTTCTCTGACTTTTAATGTTGGTCTTTGGAATCAGAACAGAGTAAGCTGGTATTTTCTGACAGGTTTCTCCCCTGAATGTCTGCCCAGATTCCGTTTCCTCTTCAGGGATTATCTTCAGTACCTTGTCCCCTTTCTCTTCCTAGTTTTCTGCATTTCCTCACCTAATGTATAACAGAAAATGGGTTGAAACTATCTATTCTATTTCTACTGCTAACAGTGGTTAGCTCTTGAACAACTGATATTCATTCTTATGCTAAGATGTGTTTAGTTTTGAATAGGCTACTTATGTAATCTGCTGTTAATTTTGCACTCTGTGAATGATTTTCCATTGTTTGCCAAAGCATATGAGTGATTAGGAGATAACTGCTAGTGAGTCTACTGGCTTCACTTGACAAAATTTTAACAATCTTGGATAATGTAGATACATTATGAAGATTTCTGTGTCTTCAGACACATGAAGATTTCTGATTTGAATCTTGTATGTGAACAAAGCATAACATGCTTCTTCTAGACAATGGCTACTTGCTGGGACATATTTCAAATCCACATGGGCACTGCCTCAGCAACTGTTCAGTTCTGTGCACACAGCAAGAATTCAGTAAATGCCGAATACGTAAATAATAGAAGTATTTTCCACTCTTCCATAGTCACCTTTGTATTCTTGCCAAGTCACATGGAACCTGAAATCAGGTAGAAATAACTGACCTGATGGTTAGATAATGCTCATCACTGCAGTCATACATGCCACCTTTGGAGCTAATGCACATACTAAGACATCCTTTATTGTTCTAAAGAATACAACAAAGCAGACCTTTTTTCTGAATGCTGTATCAGGGTTGGCACCCTTGTTGGGAATATTAAAATTATACTCCCCCAGGTGAGAACAGTAAGCCTTCCAATGGATTTCTTTTTTGTTTGCTTTTTGGTAGAAGAGGGGTTGTCCACTAATTAGATAAAGGGCACAATATTAATGAAATTTTTCTTCCTTTAGCTACCTCTTGTTTACAGTTATGTCTACAGTTAAAACAAATAGTCTACAGATTAAAAGCTTGCTGGAATTTTCAAAAGGCATGATGCCTGTATTAGGCTGCCCATTGCAAGTGTCAGAAAGGCTATAACTTGCAAGACCACGAAAGAGACGGGAGGTAGGGTGGTGGTAAGAGTAAAGAGATCCTTCTGTCTCATGTGTTGTGGCCAGAAAATGCCAACGCCCAGCTCCGTGGCACAAAAAGCACTAAAAAGACATCTTGACCTAGACAAGACTAGCTAAGTTGAGAAGAAATAGCTCAGTTACTGATCTGTCAGTCAGGCTGACCAAAGGAAGGTGACAGGTCACTACCTCCAGGGAATGATTGCTCACACGTCCTACCCCCTAAGAAGCTTCTCTTCAAAGAAGTCCTATGGTATTAAAGAATGTACAGTTGAGTCAGGAGCCCTAAATTCCGATTCTGACTCTACCAATTATGGGGTGATTTTAGGCAAGTCACTTTATTTCATTTTTTGACAAAATAGGAATCCTCTCTGCCCTTCCAACTCCACTCTGGTTTTGTTCTTTTTGTTGTTGTTGTTGTTGTTGTTGTTTTTAAATTTCCTATTTTAAAGAGTAAGGGAGCAAGGTGCGGAGAGGGATGAAAAGAGGAAGAGAGAGAGAGACAGAGAGAGAGAGAGGGAGAGATAGAGAGGGAGAGGAGAGAGAGAATCCCAAACAGACTCCACGCTGGTCATGGAGCCTGACTTGGGGCCCAGTCCCATTGCCCTGGGATCATGACTTGAGCTGCAATCAGAATTACTTGCTCAACTGACTGAGCCATCCAGGTACCCCCAACTGAACTCTTAATAGCTTTTTTTCTGCCCTTGGTTTTTTCTGCCAACATCTCATAAAAGAAATCCACCCTTTGCTTCAGTCTTTCCAGGTCAGGTTTTCAGCATCATGTTTATTCAATTTAGCTTCTTCCTAATGCCAACTTGCTTTGGACACCATTTTCTGTCTTTCCCACCTCTTACCTCTATCCCTGAAGAGGTTCCTTTTGCTCTACATGTTCAAATTCCAACAACTCCTAAAGGGGCCGTGACACCTGAAGTACCAGCCAATGATGTTCCCCACATGCCTTGTTTGGGACATGGCCAGTTAGAGATGCCTGTTAACTGGAGAAGCCCAGTTAGATGTATTTGGAGGACCTATTGAGGATATTTTGGGATGTGCTTATTAAATTCTATAGCATTATACAAAAATGAGCTTCTGACCCTGATTCAGGGATACACACTAATTGGCTCCTTTACTCTCTTCTCATTCAGGCCTTTCATAGCTTATATATACATATGATACATAGATATCATATATACCAAAATATATATGTCATATATCACATATATAATTGGTATATAATGCATATAAAATTAATATATTTTAATATACAATATGTAATATTTGCATTGCATATTTTCTATCCTTTTACTTTCAACTTACCTAGCCTGTAGAATTTGAAGTGAGTTTCTTGTAAGCAACGCAGATAGGTTGTGGTTTGGTTTTGTTTTGTCTTGTTTTGTTTTATTTACTCTGTCAATCTAAGTCTCTTTATGGGTGTATATGTATCATTGTTATTTAAGGTAATTATTGATATGTTCAAACTTAAGTCTGCCATTTCATTATATGTTCTGTTATGTTCCTCTACTTCTTATTCCTCGGTTTCCTTTTTCTAATCTTCCTATAGATTACTTGAAAATTTTTAGAATTCCATCTTCGTTTGTTTATTTATTTTTAATGTTTGTTTATTGTTGAGAGAGAAAGACAGAGAGCAAGTGGGGGAAGGGCAGAGAAAGGGAGTCACAGAATCTGAAGCAGATTCCAGTCTCTGAACTGTCAGCGCAGAGCCTGATGCAGGACTAGAACTCACGAACTACGAGATCATAACCTGAGCCGAAGTCGGACACTTAACCTACTGAGCCATGGTCTTGGTTTATTTATAATATTTTGAGTATACTTTTGCATAGCTTTTATTTTTGTTGAACTGAATATTGTGATATGTATATGTAACTTATCATATTCTACTAATATCACTATTTTAACACTTGTACTGGAATGTGAAAACCTTACTTCCACTTAGGTCTCTTTACCATCCTCACATTTAAATATCTTTGAGAAGAGGTGGCAGGAAATTTATTTGAACAAATAATAGCTGAAAGCTTCTCTAACCTGGGGAAGGAAACAGATATCTAGATACAAGAGTCACAAAAGTTCCCGAACAAAATCAACCAAAAAAAGTCCATACCTGAGGGTGCCTGGGTGGCTCAGTTGTTGAACGACTGACTTCGACTCAGGTCATGATCTCACACTTCATGAGTTTGAGCCCACATCAGGTTCTCTGCCATTGGTGCAGAGCCCACTTCAGATCCTCTGTTTCCATCACTCTCCACCCTTTCTCTGTTCATTCTCTCTCTCTTTCAAAAAAAAAAATTAAAAAAGAGGTTCACACCACGACACATAGTAATGAAAATGACAAAAAGTAGTGATAAAGAAAAATTTGAAAAGAAGCCAAGAAAAGAAGACAGATACATAAAAGGGAAACTCCATAAGGCTATCAGCTGATTTTTCCATGAAAAACTTTGCAAGCCAGAAGGGACAGTCATGATATACTCAAAGTACTGAAAGGGAAAAATCTACAGCCAAGAATATTCTATCTACCAAGGCTATCATTCAGAGATAAAAAGTTGCTCTGACAAACCAAAAATTAAGGACTTTGTGACCACTAAAGTACCCCTACAAGAAATATTAAAGAGGACTCTTTGAGTGGAATGGAAAGACCATAAGTGAGATTATGAAAAGTAGGAAACACAAAGGCAGTAAAAATAAGTATTCTTGAAAAAAAATCAAGGAATTAATAAAATGAAAGGCATAAAATATGACACGATATACTTAAAAAGTGGGGGAATGGGAGTAGAGAATGGACTTAAGTGAACTTAATTTAATGAACTTAAGTGACCATCAATTTAATATAGACTGGTGTATGCAGAAGATGTTATATACAAACCTGCTGGTAACCACAAATCAAAAACCAGTAACAGATAATGCAGATAACAATGGAAGAGGAATCCCAGTATATCACTAAAGAAAACCAAACCATGAAAGAAAGAAAAAAGCCAGAGAAAAACTACAAAGTAAACAACCACAAAACAAGTAACAAGGTTGCAATAAATACATATCTACAAATAAGTATTTTGAATGTAAAGGAATTAAATGCTCCAATTAAAGACCTAGAGTGACAAAGTGGACAGAAAGACAAGACCCATCTACATCCTGCTGCAGGCAACTCACTTCAGATCTGCAGTTTGAAAGTAAGGAAAAGGAGAAATGCTTATCATGCAAATGAATATAAAAGGAAACCTGGAGTAGTACCACTTATATCAGAACAAATAGACTTTAAAACAGAGATTGTAGAAAGAGACAAAGAAGGGCACTATGTAACAATAATAAAGGAGACAATCCAACAAGAAGATAAAACGTTTGTAGATATTTATGGGCCCAACATGAAAGTACTCAAATACATAAAACAGTTAATAACAAACATAAAAGAACCAATTGATAGTAATACAGTAATAATAGAGGACTTTAACACCTCACTTACATCAATGGACAGATCATCCAAAGAGAAAATCAGTGAAGAAACTGACTTAATGACACACTGGACCAGATGGACTTAACAATTATGTTCAGAACATTGCATCCCAATGCACTAGAATACACATTCTTTTCAAGTGCACATGGAACATTCTGCAGAATAAATCACATATTAGCCCACGAAACAAGCCTCAACAAATTCAAGATCAAAGTCATATCATGCATAGTTTCTGACCACAGTGGTTTGAAACTAGAAATCCATCACAAGAAAAAAATATGAAAAGACCACAAATACAAAGAGGTTAAATAACATGCTACTAACAATGAATGGGTCAAGCAGGAAATCACAGAAGAAATTTAAAAAGTACATGGAAACAAAAATGTAAACACAGTGGTCCAAAACATTTGAGATGAAGCAAAAGCTGGTCTGGAGTGAACTTTATAGCAATATGAGCCTACCTTAAGAAGCAAGAAAAATCTCAAACCTAACCTTACACCTAAAAGATCTAGGCAAAGAACAACAAACAAAACCTAAAGCCAGCAGAAAGAAAGTAATAATAAAGATTAGATGAGAAATAAATGATACAGATTCTACAAAAACAAACAAACAAAAAAACAAACTAAAAAGCCAATAGAACAGATCAGTGAAACCAGGAACTGGTTCTTTCAGAAGGTCAACAAAATTGATATACTTCTAGCCAGGCTCATAAAAAGATGAAAGAATCAAATAAACAAAATCACATTTCAAAGAGGGAAAATAATAACCAACTACACAGAAATATAAACAATTGTAAGAGAATATTATGAGAATCTGTATGTCAGTAAATTAGACAACCTAGAATAAATAGATTCCCAGAAACCTATAGCATACCAGAACTGAAGGAAAGAGGAATAGAAAAATTGGAATAGACAGATTACCAGCAAGGAGATTGAATCAGTAATAATAAAAAACAAACAAACAAACAAAGTCCAGGACCAGATGACTTCATAGTCACAGAATTCACCAAATCTTTAAAGAAGACTTAACACCCATTCTTCAGAAACTATTCCAAAAAATAGACGAAAACTTCCAAATTTACTGTATGAAATTAGCATCATCTTGATACCAAAAACAGATATAAAGACACTAAAAGGGAGAAAGAGAGAGAAGTACAGGCCAATATCTCTGAAAAACATAGATGCAAAAATCCTCAACAAAAAACTAGCAAATAAAATCTAACAATACATTGAAAAAAATCTCTCACTGCAGCCAAGTGGGATTTAGTTCCAAGATGCAAGCATGGTTCAGTATTCACAAATCAATGTGATGCATCACATCAATAAGAGAAAGGATAAGAACCATATGATCATTTCAGTAGATACGGAAAAAGCATTTGACAAAGGGCAACATCCATTCATGAAAAAAGCCCTCCATAGAATAGGTTTAGAGGGGACATACTTGAACTTAATAAAAGCCATATATGAAAAACCCACAGTGAACGTCATTCTCACTGAGGAAAAACTTTCCCTCTGTTGTCAGGAACAAGACAAAGATGTCTACTGTTACCCCTTATATTCAACATAGTACTGGAAGACCTAGCCACAGCAATCAGACAACAAAAAGAAATAAAAGCCATCCAAATTGGTAAGGAAGAAGTAAAACCATCACCTTTTGAAGATGATATCATACTATATAGAGAAAACCCAAAAGACTCCACCAAAAAACTGTTAGAACTATATAAATAAGTTCAGTACAGATGGAGGATACAAAGTCAATGTGCAGAAATCTGTTGTGTTTCTATACATTAATAAAGAAGCAACAGAAATGGAAATTAAGAAAACAGTTCCATTATAGTTGCACCAAAAATAATTAAGGTACCAAGGAATAACCCCCCCCCAAAAAAAGATGAAAGAATAGTACACTGAAAACTATAAAACATTGATAAAAGAAATTGAAGATGACACAAAAACACCTTTCATGCCCATGGATTGGAAGAAAAATACTGTTAAAATGGCCATACTACCCAAAGCAATCTACAGATTTAATGCCATACCTATCAAAGTACCAAGAAAATTTTTCAAAACACTAGTATATGGAGCCACAAAAGACCTTGAATAGAGAAAGCAGTTTTGAAAAACAAATGCAAAGCTGGAGGTATCACAGTTCCAGACTTCAAGTTATCTTACAAAGTTATAGTAATTCAAAACAATATGGTAATGGCACAAAAGTAAACAGATCGATGGAATAGAATAGAAAACCCAGAAATAAACCCACAAGTGTATGATTATTTTAATGTCAACAAAGCAGGAAAGAATATCTAATGGGAAAAAGACAGTCTCTTCAATAAACGGTATTAGGAAAACTACTGGACCACTTTTTTACACCATACACAAAAATAAACTCAAAATGGATTAAACACCTGAAACCATAAAATCCTAAAAGAGGACACAAGCAGTAGTGTGTTTGGCATCAGCCATAGCAACATTTGTCTAGATATGTTTCCTGAGGCAAGGGAAATAAAACCAAAAATAAACTATTGGGACTATCTCACAATAGAAAGCTTCTTTACAGAGAAGGAAACATTCAACAAAACTTAAAGACAGCTTTGGAATGGGAGAAGATATTTGCAAACGATGTACCTGATAAAGGGTTAGTATCCAAATTATTTAAAGAACTTACATAATTCAACCCCCTAAAAACAAATAGTCCAATTAAAAATGTGCAGAAGACATGAACAGTCATTTCTCCAAAGAAGATATCCAGATGTCCAAAACACTTTCAACATCGCTCATCATCAGGCAAATGCAAATCAAACTACAATGAGATATCACCTCATACCTGTCAGAATGGCTAAAATAAAAAACACAAGAAATGACAAGTGATGGTGAGGATGTGGAGAAAAAGGGACCCTCTTGCACTGTAGGTGAGGATGCAAATTGGCTAAGCCACTCTGGGAAACAGTCTGAAGTTTCCTCAGAAAGTTAAAAATAGATCAACCTTACAATCTAGTAATCATATACTGGGTATTTATCCAAAAAACACAAAAACACAAATTCAGAAGGATCCATGCACCCCTGTGTTTAGAGCAGCATCATTTATAACAGCCAAACTATGGAAGCAGCCCAAGTTTCCATTGATAGATGCATGGATAAAGAAGATGTGGTGTGTGTATATGTATGTATATTCATACAATCAGTAGAATATTATTCAGGCATAAAGAATAGAATCTTGCCATTTGCAACAGTGTGAATGGAGTTATATGATATAATGCTAAGTGAAATAAGCCAGAGAAAGACAAATACCATATGATTTCACTCATGGAATTTAAGAAACAAAACAAATGAGTAAAGGAAAAAAAGAGAGAAGGGCAATCCAAGAAACAAACTCTTAACTATAGAGAACAAACTGATAGTTACCAGAGAGGAGGTGGTGGGGAGAACGGGTGAATAGATGATGGGAATCAGAAAGTACGCTTGTCCTGAGGAGTACTGGGTGATGTATGGATTGTTGAATCGCTATGCTGTACGCCTGAAACTAATATAAGTCTGTACACTGGAATCAAAATTTAAAAAACGTAAAAAATAGATAGTTGAAAGAGGCTATTTATTGTTTAATTGTACCTTTTAATCTTCTCAGTCTCATCCATCATTCTGAAATTCCACGATTACAGGTGTTAGGATGTGTCTGAAAACCACAGGAAAAAAAGACACTTTTTAGTAATACTATGGACTTAGATACTAAATTGCACGAGTATGCCAGAGTTGTTTCCACTGCAAAATCTGCTTTACTTTGCAGTGAACAGCCAGTCTTCATTATTGTTATATTATTAGTTCAGTCCTAATTTTTACATTTGAGCTGCTGTTTCCGTTTTAAATGTGGCTCCCGTCTCGAGTCGGTTTCGGTAATGTCATGTTTAAGTTCAGGTGAATTCTTGTTTGTAACCTTATCCTAACTCTTTTTCTCATCAGAAAAAAACTACTATCATGTTCATTTTCACTTTCGCTGAACACAGAGTATATTACAATTTTTCAGATATGAGTAAATGTTTAAAAACTTGTGCCAGCAAGGTGTGGAAGGCATCACTATGGAAACGATTAACGCAGTGCTGGCTCCAACTGACATCAAGAAAGCCATTATGGAAACATACAAACTATTAAATGAAACTGATTTGGATAGCATATCCTTCTTCCAAGGCAATTAATGGGGGAAATAACTTTTCTTATCAAAGCATCGGTGCACACGGACGAAAGTATCGCTGTTTAGCCTTGTAGAACTAGTATAATGCATTATGATAAATAGAAGCATAATACCTCCCTAAGAGAAAAAGTCTAATTTATTGCAACCAATTGTAATGCAGATTTCTTAAACACTTCTGCAAAATTACATTCTGTCGCATCAGCTAATATAGCATCAAACTTACCAGAGGGAGGAAACAAGGATATTTACGAAAATGGATTATCTTTAGTGCACTTGTGGCTAGAAGACATAGTATACTTTCCTTTGAATTTCTCTATTTTGTGTTTTTAAGACACTGTCTTTTCTCTATTAGAATGTAATGTAACCAAGGGGCACTTGGGTAGCTTAGTAGTTTAAGCATTGGAATTCGGCTCAGGTCTTCAGCTCACAGTTTGTGAGTTTGAGCCCCACATCGGGCTCTGTGCTGACAGCTCAGAGCCTGGAGCCGGCTTCACATTCTGTGTCTCCCCCTCTCTCTGCCCCTCCCATGATCATGTTCTGCCTTTCTCTGTCTCTCAATGATAAATAAACGTTAACAAATTATTTTTATAGGGGCGCCTGGGTGGCTTAGTCGGTTAAGCGTCCGACTTTCGCTTAGGTCATGATCTCGTGGTTCGTGGGTTCGTCGGGCTCTGTGCTGACTGACAGCTCAGAGCCTGGAGCCTGTTTCAGAGTCTGTATCTCCCTCTCTCTCTGACCCTCCCCTGCTCAGGCTGTCTCTTTCTCTCCTAGAAATAAATAAAAATATTTTTTAAAAATTCTTTTTATAAATAAATAAATAAGTAAATAAAAGAAACCATCAAAAACCCTAGTAGAGGAAACAGGCAACAACCTGTTTGACCTCAGCCAGAGCAAGTTTTTGCTGGACAGGTCTCTGAAGGCAAGGGAAATAAAACCAAAAATGAACTACTGAGACCTCATCAAGATAAAAAGCTTCTGCACAGCAAAGGAAACAGCCAACAAAACTAAAAGGCAATGTATGGAATGGGAGAAGATATTTGCAAGTGACATATCAGATAAAGGGTTAGTATCCAGAATCTGTAAAGAACTTACCAAGCTCAACACCTGAAAAACGAATAATCCATTGAAGAAATGGGCAGAAGACATGAATAGACACTTTTCTAAAGAGGACATCCAGATGGCCAACAGACACATGAAGAGATGCTCAACATCACTTATCAACAGGGACATACAAATCAAAACCACATTGAGATACCACCTCACACTTGTCAGAGTGGCTCTGGAAACTACAGATATTGGCGAGGATGTGGAGAAACAGGAACCTGCTTGCACTGTTGGGGGTTTGCAGACTGTTGCAACCACTCTGGGAAACACTGTGGAAGTGCCTCAAAAAATTAAAAAGAACTATACTATGTATGACCCAGTAATAACACTACTGGAATTTATTCAAAGGTTACAGGAGTGCTGATGCATAGGGGCACATGTACCCCAATGTTTATAGTAGTGCTTTCAACAATAGCCAAATTATGGAAAGAGCCCAAATGCCCATCAACTGATGAATAGACAAAGAAGATGTGGTTTATACATACAAAGAAGTACTACTTGGAAATGAGAAAGAGTGAAGTCTTATCATTTGCTACAACGTGGATGGAACTGGAGGGTATTATTTATTATGTTAAGTGAAATAAGTCAGTCAGAGAAAGACAAATATGTTTTCACTCATATGTGGAACTTGAGAAACTTAACGGAAGACCATGGGGGAAGGAAAGGGGAAACACAGTTTCAAGCAGAGAGGGAGGCAAACATAGGAGACTCTTAAATCAGAGAACAAACTGAGGGTTGATGGGGGGAAAAGGGGTAGCAAGAAAATGGGTGATGGGCATTGAGGAGGGTACTTGTTGAGATGAGCACTGGGTGTTATATGTAAGCAGTAAATCACAGAAATCTACCCCAAAAACCAGGAGCACACTGTATACACTGTATGTTAGCTAACTTGACAATAAGTTATATTAAAAATAAATAAATAAATAAAATTTATAAATAAATAAAAGAATGTAGCTAAAGGTGCACATATTTGGCTCCAAAGATTTCTCAAACAATTTATTTGTACAGTGAGGGTAGAGCCAGTCTTTTCAATTAAGCAAATAACTTCCATTCCATTTTGTTTCATAGATCTACCTGTATTCACAGATTAAATTGTTTTGAGTAGTATGTGTATTAAAATGTGAGCTCTTGGAGAGCAAATATCTATGTATCTTACATGCCTCGGCACCAAGTAGAGACTTAATAAATTTTTGATTAATTAAAATGCTTAGTATTGATTAACTGGTCATTTTAATCCATTTTGAAAATAACTTAAGGATGATTTTTATTTGTGCATAAATAATTTTATTGAGTAAAGAAAGGTGAAATAGAAATAGGAGATTTGGTAGCATTAGGGATTATCGTTTGTACTTCTCTTACTCTAGCATATTAATTAATTGTATCTTTTGCTGCTCTCTGCTAATTACTTATGACCAATGCTACCAACCCTTCTTCTCTGAGATCTTCTTTGGTGTGAAATATCGAACACTTCTGAGTCCTGTGGCCCCAGAAAGTGAAAATTGTTAAGAGATCTCTCTACCCCTTTATGTTCTTGGAAAGAACCACCCTTTTTTATTCAGAGATAAAACCCATCTGCACCCCACAGTGTGATTCCCATAATTGCCCATCCTTCTGCACAATGGCCTTGTTTACTTGCTTTCATAGACCTCATCGTTTCTCCTTCTTTGAGACATTCTGTGTTAATGAATATTTTTCCTACTGCAACAGCCTGAATAAAATCATCCCTTAATTATGCAGTCCATCTTTCACATTAGAGATGCCTTGGAATTGAAATACATGATTAAGATAAAATAAACAAGATAAGTCAAACAAAAACAATAAATACCTCATTAAGCAATAGAATTCTATTTTAAACTGCACACACACATATGATGAAAGTATTTAACAGTAGATCCTAGAGACAGTAGTAAAATTCAACAAGTTACTGGTTAAAATAGTCTCAATAATAGATTATTTAATTTCATGTGTTTTAGAGAGTTCATTATAAAACTGTGGACAAATATGAGTTTATAGTCATTTCAATAATAATCAACTGTTTAAATACAGAGAAATAGCAGTCCAACTGTACTTTAAAGTACTTCGGGTACTGTATTCGTTTCCTATTGCCGCTATAACAAATTATCATGAAATTAATAGCTGAAATGCACAAATCTGTCTAATAGTTCTGGACATCTGGAGTCCATGCGGTGCCTGAGTGGCTTAGTCACTTAAGTGTCCAACTCTTGGTTTCAGCTTACATCTGATCTGGCAGATTGTGAAATTGAGCGCCACATAGGGCTCCATGCTGACAGCATGAAGCCTGCTTGGGATTCTCTGTCTCTTCCTCTCTGCCTTTTTTAAAAAGTCCAAAAGTGTCTCATTGCACTAAACAAGAAGTCAGTAGGGGTGCGTTCCTTCTGGAGGCCCTAAGTGTAATCTGTTCTCTTGCATTTTCCATCTCCAGAGGACACCCACGTCCCTTCACTGATGGCCTCCTTCCACCATTTTCAAAGCCGGCAATAGTGAGTTGAGTCCTCATCACATCACATCACTCTGACCTCTTCCATTTTTCTCCTCCATTTCAGAGGAGTCTTGTAATTACCCTGGACCCAACTGTGTAATCAAAGATAATACCCCCATCTTAAGACCTGCCGATTACCAATCTTATTTCCTCTTTGTCATATAACATATTCATAGGTTATGGGAATCAGCACTGGAACATCTTCCGGCAGCCGTTAATCTGCCTACCACAGATAATATATTCATCCTTACCCTAAGTGGAAGTATCTTGAGTTTTCCTGGCACAAACAGTTCTAGGAAAATACTACTGTTGATGCGGTTTCTCTACTCTTGTCTGAGACCTTTTTCCTTCCTTTACCCAGACTTGTTCCTGCTCCACCTAGGCCTTGGACCTAATTTGCCCCATTATCTTTCTGCACAAACCTGTTCTCGGAAAGGATCTGTGCATTCAGCCCTAGTACGGGTGTGTGCAGCCAGTGGCCTAATGCACGATAGATCTTCTCTCCCTGGATTTTTATAGTTCAACAGATGGTAACATGTCTAATTTTAGAGATAAATGTGTGGATGTGGGAAGTATTATGCTGGTGGAGGTACTTTAAAGAGCTTTAGACTCTTTAGACTAAAGCTTACTAGCTTTAGACTGTGCTATGTACAAAGCCAGCCATGTAGATGAGATCGCTAGGGCTGTGCTCTTGTTAAAGTTCTACCAGAAAAGAGAGTTTTCAGTTTGGGACCTTAGAGCATAAGTAAATGACTGCCCTAATCACTTACCTTAACCTAGTCCTAGATTCTCCACGTGGCAGAGAAAATGAAACAAAACAAAAATCCTTTAAACATGCATTGCCCATGAAGTCATTACTTCTCATATAGGTCTTCTTTATTTTTTTGCATCTTTTTTCTTTTAATATTTTTATTTATTTCTAGGAGAGAGAGAGAGAGAGAGACAGCGTGAGCAGGGGAGGGTCAGAGAGAGAGGGAGACACACTCTGAAATAGGCTCCAGGCTCTGAGCTGGCAGTCAGCACAGAGCCCGACGCGGGGCACGAACCCACGAACCGCGAGATCATGACCTAAGCGAAAGTCGGACGCTTAACCGACTAAGCCACCCAGGCGCCCCTATTTTTTTGCATCTTAAATCAACCCATGTTTATTACTTCACAGTTTATTTTATTTTACTTATAGTGTAGTTAACATATTTATTAGTTTCAGATATACAGTATAGTAATTCAACAATCCCATATATTACTCAGTGCTCATCAAGGTAAATGTAGTTACTTTTAATCCCCTTTATATATTTCACCCATTTCCCCACCCACTTCTCATTAGATCATCTAGAAAGAAGATAAAATTATTAATTCTAGTAATAAAAGAGAGGATGTTACTGCAGATCATAATATCCAAAGAAGAAAGAAATCTTACAAACCAAATTTTATTCTACTAAATTGAACAACGTAACTGAAATAAACATATTTTAGAATGATAAAAAATATCAAAGTTCACTGATAAGGAAATAGAAAAACATGAAAAATTAAATATCTTCTAAATAATGAATTCATAATTATAAATATCCTCATAAATGTTTATAAACCAGAGAGATTTCTTGGTGAATATTCCCAAGAAAGAAGCAATACTAATTACATTAAAACCTTTCCAAAAGTTAGAAAAGCTCTCTCCTACTCATTTTAGGATGGCAACATTACCCTGATACCAAAGCATTGAGATCGTACAAGAAAACTATAGATTGTATTTTTCAATAACATAAATGCAAAATTCCATGAATTTAATGAATTAAAATGAAATATTAGCCAATCATGTCTATTATTATAGATGATAATTATTCATAGACTTTTTCAACAAATGGTGCTAGGATAAGTGAATATACACACAAAATAATAAAATTGAAACTTTATCTCATAACACATACAAAAAATAACTTAAAATGAGTTAAATGCCTAAATAAAATAGATAAATGTATAACATTCTAAGGAGAAAGCACAGGGTTAAATCTGAATAACCTCAGATTTGGTAACAGAGCCTTAGCAATGACATGAAAGAAAGAACAACAAAAAGAAAAAATATGGATAAATTAGACTTCATCATAATTTAAAATTTTATGCTTCAAAGGATACTATCAAGAAACTGAAAAGCCAACAAACAATATAGTAGAAAATACCTCAGATCACATATCTGATGAGGTATTTGTATCCTGAATATATAAAGGACTCTTACTGCTAATGAAAATTTAAATTACAGTGAGACATGACATCATGACCATTAGAATAGCTATAATTTTTTTAAAAGACAAATTTTGTTGATAATGTGGAGAAATTAGAATCGTCATAAATTGTTGGCAGTATATAAAATGGTGCAACCACCTGGAAAAACAGTTCAACAGTTTTTCAAATTTCAAAAATAGACTTAAATATGACCCAGCAATTCCATTCCTGGTAATGTACTCAGGAGCAATGAAAATATCTGCCCCTACAAACCTGTAGGCATAAATATTTATGGCTACATCATTCACTATATGGCCAAAAGGTGGGACAATCCAAATATCCACCAACTGATTAACAGATAAACAAAATATGGTGTATTCATACAGTGGAGCGTTATCTGATTACATGGATGAATCCTGAAGTCATGATGCCTGGTAAAAGAAGCTGGTCACAACACATGTTTTGCGATTAATTTCTATGAACTATTCAGATTAGGCAGATATACATAGAAAGACTGGTGGTTGGCTTATGTATGGGGAGAATTTGAGGAGGGGGTGGGTAATAGCTAAAGGGTATAAGGTTTCTTTCTGAAGTGTTAAAAATGTGGTAAAATTGTGGCAATGGTTATAAAACTCTGAGTATACTAAAAAGTCATTGGACTATATACTAAATAGATGAATTGTATGATACATGAATTATATTTCAATAAAGTTGGTGACTGCATACTTTCCCAGTGTGAGGGTGCAGCTCATAATCAGCTTGCATTATAGAGCTGCCTAGGGTCCTGCCTGGAGCCCAGAAGAGCCGGTGGGTACCTCCCACCCCCTCCCCCTCTGGCTCACTCCAACAAGAAGGCCAAGTGTCCAGCTTCTCCCTGGAAGGAACTTGTCCACACATCTAGCATTCCAATCCCCTGAGCCATCTGAGCAACTGCCACCTAAATCATCTAGCTCTGGGCACATGTGTCCCACAGGATACAAAACAAAGAGGCAATTATATCTGGGTGCAAAAGCACTCCCAGCAATTATACCCTTTGGCTCAGCCCAGAGTAAGTATGCAAAAATACCAAGCTCTAGATTTATCCCTGGTAGGGATAGACTGTAGATTTAATGTCCTGACAATCCCAGCGGCCGCCTGAGGAGTGGGCTTCCAGTTAGCCTGCATTGAGAAGCCAGAGGGACAGAAAACTAGTAATCCTTCAGAAGCCCAACAGCAGAGCATGCTGAAACCAGAATACACCTCACAAATATTTTGTTGTAAGAAAAATCCAGACATAGAATTCACAGTATGTGATTCCATTTATGTGAAATTCAAGAACAGGCAAAACTAATTAACTTAAGGCAGAGAAATCATTGTTCATGGGGAATGGGGATTAATGGGAAGCCAATATAGAAGTGAAACTGATTAGGAGAAATAATTTGGAAGGCAAATCATGGTCCCAAGGAGTTACGATAGCATTAGGCCTTGTCATATGCATATATGAAAGAAGTATTTATTTAAATATTGGTAGGAGATAAGGCAACTGCTACTCCTTAAGCCAATTTTTTTTTGCTTACACAACACAGTGCCTTATGATCTCATCGTTCATACTAGCTCATTTTTTTTAAGTTTATTTATTGATTTACTTAGAGAGTGAGAGAGCATGAGCAGGGGAGGGGCAGAGAGAGGTGGAGAGAGAGAATCTCAAGCAGGCCCTGTGCTGTCAGCACAGGGCTCGAACTTATGAGCCCCGAGATCATGACCTGAGCCAAGATCAAGAGTCAGATGCTTAACTGACCATGCCACCCACCTACCCCCACAGTACTTACTGCTTTAACTAACTCTGTAAAACTTGGTAAAGTGGTTCAGTGGGAAAGGAATAGCTAACTCGCTAATACAGAATAGTTAAATAACTCACTACTATCCACTGTTCTCCAACAGAGATCTGCATGGGGAAAAACTTGTTTGTGCAGAGAAAAAGAATAGCAGTGCCCACACCATAGGAGTGCCCCAAGTGGAACACACTGGAGTCCCCAAGACACCACAGAAGAGATCCTACACTTTCTACAGGTAATAAAGTGTCCAATTCCTTATTGTTATGTTTGACTGCTAACTGCTTTTATACCTCACTCTTCTCCTTTTCTCTTGCACACTACATCTGGGAAAGTTGATAAGAAAGTTCAAGTATTCCTTCCTTAAGCACCTATGGGGCAAACATACTACATAAGTCCCTGCCTACCCATAGGGAAGAATATTCACACCAGCTCCATCCACTGACCAAAATAAAAACTCCTGCTCTCTCAAGCCATTTTTGGACCAGCTTGGGAAGCCTGCCTTGCTCTCCTCCTTATGTAAGCAGTCAGGCTTTTCATGCCTTCGTGTGTGTGTGTGTGTGTGTGTGTGTGTGTGTGTGTGTGTGTGTATGTGTGTGTGTGTGTGTGAGAGAGAGAGAGACTGACAGATAGACATCATTAGTTTTGACATCCAAACCAAATCTGGGGAGGTGATACATCCTAATTCTGCAGAGCACCACAGCATTATGTACTCTCAAGGACATTGGGACTCTAAACGTTGGAAGAGGAGAAGGAATTAAGTATCAATAAGAAGTCTTCCTGTTTGACGCTTTGCGTTAAGTTTAGCTGTATTTATGGAGGTGGAGTGGAACGAAACCAGATGTAGAGATCTTCAACTGGATACCAGTAGCACTAAATGAAAGGCTGAGACTATATCAGATGCTTTAGATGGGAAGATTAAGTAGAAATCTGTCCAGCTTATTTTATGGTACATGAAGTATTATAGTAACTTCAGGGAATTTTTCATGTGTAGCTTTGATAATCAAGAATGATGGTAGAGTTAAAGGTCTATTTCAGTCTTTTAAGTTCATGGATTTTTTGTGTGTGTGAGCTTGGTATAACCTACCCAGATAAAGACCAGGCATTTACACTAGCAATACTGAAAACTCACTAAGCTTTATCAGTGTCTTTGCATATATATGTAAAATAGAAATACTTGGGGCAAAAAGTAGAATTACCAGACTGCATTCATCCTAATAAAATTCGAATCCGTTTACTACTGAATGATGTAGGGTGATTAAGAATTGATATTATATTAAAAAAAGAATTGATGTTATATTAAGGATATATTTGTTTTAAAAAGACAAACATGGTATTTTCTTGATTTATAAATATTCCCCACTGACATCTCCATGGTTTTTCATTACGATTTATGTTGCCACTTGGTCTAATTATGAATTAATGATTAGATTCGTTTTAAGATTAATTTGATAAAGTGAACATTCATTCATGAAGAGAAATTGTCAGTGATAACTAACTCTGTACTGATGATCAGAAAACAGGAATGTAAGAAAAATAACGCTTGCCTACAGTTGACCATTAACTTTATCCCACTGATATTAACAACTTTTAATGGCATTCTTTAATTAACCACAGTCCTATACTTACGTAGTTATCCAAAACTTTTCTTTCAAGTTTGTTTTCTTTGCAAAGGTTTTAATCAGAACAACTGTGATCTTAAACCCCTTTACATTCAAACTCTTCATTTTTAAGAGCACTCTGTCCAATTCATTTGAAGTGCAGTCTGCTTACAACTGAGTGCATCTTGACATTTGAGAATTAATATAGGCCTCAAGAGAAAGTGCAATTTACTCATTTTCATGGCTGTTCTTATTTACTGATGTATATGGTCATATTAAAGATGTATTAATTGCACTTCAATATTAACCCTGACGGAAGAGTCTGTGAATAAGAGCTGATACCACCCTTTTACAGTGTTGGTGGGAATATAAACTGGTACAGCTCCTCTGGAAAACAGTATGGAGGTTCCTCAAAAAATTAACAATAGAACTCCCCTAGGACCCAGCAATAGCACTGCTAGGAATTTACCCAAGGGATACAGGAGTGCTGATGCCTAGGGGCACATGGACCCCAATGTTCGTAGCAGCACTCTCAACAATAGCCAAATCATGGAAAGAGCCTAAGTGTCCATCAACGGACGAATGGATCAAGAAGATGTGGTTTATCTATACAATGGAATACTCCATGGCAATGAGACACAATGAAATCTGGCCATGTGTAGCAATGTGGATGGAACTCAAGGGTGTTATGCTGAGTGAAATAAGTCAGGCAGAGAAAGACAGATACCATATGTTTTCACTCATGTGAAATAGGAGGAACTTAACAGAGGACCGTAAGGGAAGAAAAGGGGAGAAAAAATAGTTAAGGAGAGGGAGAGAGGCAAACCATAAGAGACTTAAATCCTGAGAACAAACAGGATTGATGGGGGCTGGGGGAGAGGGGTGAATGGGGGATGAGCATGGAGGAGGGCACTTGTTGGGATGAGCACGGCGTGTTATATGGAAACCACCTTGACAATAAACTATATTTTAAAAAAGAAAAGAAAAAGAGCCCACACACAATTATGTACTTATTTGTCCCCTTATCCTTTTTAAAGGTTCCTTTTGGAAGGTTGGAAGGGAAATCATCCAATAAAGGATAAATAAACCCAAATGCATTTTTTAAAGTTTTATTAATTAATTAATTCTGAGAGAGAGAGAAAGAACATGAGCAGGGGGAGGGCAGAGAGAGGGGGAGGCAGAGAATCCCAAGCAGGCTCCGTACTGTGAGCTCAGAACCCAACACAGGGCTCCATCTCAGGAACCATAAGATCATGACCTAAACAGAAATCAAGAGTGGATGTTTAACCTACTGAGCCACCCAGACACACCCAAATGTGTTTTTTAAATTCACCAATGTGGTGCTCCTGGGTGGCTCAGTCTGTTAAGCATCCAACCTTGGCTCATGTCATGATCCCAGTTCGTGGGTTTCAGCCCCGCGTTAGGCTCTATGCTGACAGCTCAGAGCCTGGGGTCTGCTTCTGTGTCTCTCTCTCTCTCTCTGCCCTACCCAGCTCACACTGTCTGTTTCAAAAATAAACAAACATCTAAAAACTAAATAAAACCACCAACAACTTTATCATTCCTGCCAGGAACCATCAGCTGTACTCAGATGAGCTTTAATGGAGATTTGTGTACCAGAATCCTGCCCCAGAACCTCCTAATTAGAGCTCATTACACTTTTTTTTTTCAAATGCTTACTCAGAGAAGCATACTTAACAGTGAACTTAACATTTCAAAAACTGAAATTACAAAGCAATTGAATAGGAGGGGGTAGAAAAGGGTGCAGAAGAGAGGCAGTTTCCTCACTGGAGGAAAAGGCATCATAAGAAGGAGCCCTGTCTCTGGTAACCCTGTGAAGACGTCCCGCAGGCGAGCATCTGTCTCTCGTTTTGGACACTGGTTCCTGGTCTCCTTGAGGCTGCGAGAGACTCTGGAATTAGTCTCCGTTATTTACGTCAGAAGTTTTTAAAAGTTCTCCCATAGCCGTTTGGCATATAATTCATTGCAAAAGTTTATTGTCTCATTTATTTGTTCAGCCCATAATCTTCTCTATTAATAATTTAACCTTGCTTATCATTCAGCTTAACCTGAATGAATAGCCAGTTTCATGATCCTTCAGGTAAATCGATCTTTTGTAAGGTAAGTCCCCTACGTTTTCTCTGTACCGTTGTACGTGGCAGGTGACTTGTGTATGCAGCACAGCACTCCTGTCAGAATACCAGAGCAGTTACCCCCTCGCCTGCCAGCTGCAGTTCCACACCATCCGCTTTGCAACTGGAAAGAAGAGTGCCTGGAAACAAACTGGTAGTGATGTTATGTATCATAGATAGAATCTTGAATTTGGGGATTCAAGCTTTCACGATAAAAGCCTTAATAATAGAAGTAAAATACATCTTAAAGCTGATGAGTATGTCACAATTAATAGATCAGGGCATGAGATTAAAAATTATAGAGCAGCCAGGGGCGCCTGAGTGGCTCAGTTGGTTGGGCATCTGACTTCAGCTCAGGCCATGATCTCACAGCTCATGGGTTCGAGCACAGCGTCGGGCTCTGAGCTGACAGCCCGGAGTCTGGAGCCTGCTTCTGATTCTGTGTACCCCTCTCTCTCTGCCCCTCCCCCACTAATGCCCTGTCTCTCAAAAAGGAATATTTTTTTTTTATCTTAAATAAATAAATAATAAAGATTATAGAGCCATCAAATGAGTAGCATTTGTGCTACATGGGAACGGAAAACTTTAACTTCAAAGAGCATTGTTGATGACCCACAAGTTACTACATAATGATTTCTGATTGAAGGAGTTCTCTACATTTCAAAGAGTCAGATGATAACTGCCAATCATCTGTGTCTCCTTTCTACATAGAAATCTGGCCCATTGTCCTGAAAGAATATGATTCTTTACAATCTTCTTACCTGATTGCAGTGTTTCTTATATTTGCCAGGGCTGCAGACACAGACTCACCAAGTCACATGGGAGAGTCTGACACACGTTACTTCACTTTCATGACACTGACACTTAAAAAGATGATGGATATTTATTTTGTAGATGCTCCCTCAATTGAGGTTTTGCTGATTTGTTTTTTCTGATTACTTACTTTTAGTTTATTGTTTAACAGGAATATCTCAAAAATGCTATGAAGTATTTTGTATTCTATCAGGTGTCACACATTTTCTCTGTGCACCTTTACTGGTGATGTTCACCTTGATTACTTTGTTGAGGTGCTTGCTGTCTGTCAGAATGTAGTGTAAAGTTATTTCCTTTATTTGTATTTAATAAGCCTTTTGTAGCGAGAAAGTTTTATGTGTTGGTTTGGCTAGGCTGTAATACCTAGTTATTTAATCAAATGTATTTAATCAAGGTATTTTGTAGAAGTAGTTAACGTCTGTAATCAGTTGACTTGTTGACTTTAGTGAAAGGAGACTGCCCAAGATAAGGAGGGTGGAACTCATTCAGTCAGTAGAAAGGCCTTAAGGGCAAAAGCTGAGAAAGAGTGTTTGCCTCAAACCTGCAGGCTCCTGCCTGAGCGCTCAGCCTGGTGGCCTGCCCTGTATGATTTGGACTTGCGAGCCCCCAAAATTGCATGAGCCAATTCTTTGAAATAAATTTTTTAATATAGCACAGTAATTATTATTACTTAATTATTAAGTGAAATATATATTTTGTCAGTCGGTATGATCTATATATAATCCTTTTGGTTCTGTTTCTCTGAGAAACCTTGACTGATCTGACTGATAGGGATTTGGGGACTGGGAGTCGTTTAGGAGGAACAGGATCTTAAGGGTGAGATTTCTGAGTTGATTCTGTGGATGTCCTTTGAGATTATGAAATGTCCTATTCCTTATCTAAATGCCAATTCATCCGTTTCTTTAGTATGGGCTCATGATTTCCTGATTTATTCAGTAGTTTACAGTCTATGCTTTCTAGTAACTTTATTGAAATTTAATTCTCAGAGTATAAAATCTACACATTTAATGTATAGAATTCAATGATTTTTAATATATTCAGAAGGTGGGGCAATCATCACCACAGTTAATTTTTTAATACTTTCCCCACCCAAAAACGAAGACTTAACACACTTCATCTTTTATCCCCCAAACTGCTCATCTCATCCAGGCTTGGCAACCATTGATCTACTCTCTATCTCTATAGCCTATTCTAGACATTCCATATAAATGGAAAACTACAATATGTAGTCTTTTGTGAATGGCTTATTTCACTTAGTATAATATTTTCAAGATTCCTCATGTTGTGGTATGTATCAGTACATCATTCCTCTGTATGGTCAAATAACATGCCATTGTGTAGAACACCACGTTTTGCTTTTCCATTCATCATCGATGGCAATTTAGATTGTTTTCATCTTTTGGCTGCTACTATAGAAGACCAGTAAAATCATTTGTATACAAGTTTCTTTGTGGATATGCTTTTGATTCTCTTAGATATATACCTATGAGTAGAATTCGTGGGTGAAATAGTAACTGTGTGCTTAGCTTTTTGAGGAACTACCAGACTGTTTTCCAAAGTGGCTCCATCATTGTACATTCCATCAGCAATGTGTAGGGGGTTCATTTCTTCACATGCCTGCCAACATTTGCTTTTCTTTTTTTTCTTGCTTGATGATAGTCATCCTAGTGGAAGTGACATGGTGTCTCATCCTGGTTTTGATTTGCGTTTCCGTAATGACTAATAATGTTGAGCATCTTTTATGTGCTTGTTGGCCCTTTATGTATTTTCTTGGGAGAACTATTTATTCACATTCCTTGTTTATTTAATTAGTTGTTATTTGTCTTTTTTATTGCTAAGTTTGAAGAGTTCTTTATGAACTCTACATACAAGTCCCTTATCAGATACATGACTTGCAAATATCTTCTCCCATTATGTGGGTTGTCTTTCCTTTTTTAATAGTATCCATGTAAACACAAATGTGTCTCATTTTATGAAGTCACATGTATTTGCTTTTCCTTTTGTTGCTTGTGCTTTTCATGTCATATCTAAGAATCCATTGCCCAATCCAAGGTCACAAAGATTTACTCCTATGCTTTCTCTTCTAAGATTTTGTGGATTACTGATTTTAGCTATTGCATTGGGTCTTTGTTTATATATGGGATGAGATAAGGGTCCAACTTCATGCTTGCTCATGTAGAACACCAGTTTTCACGGTACCATTTATTGGAAAGTCTATTCTACATCCACTGAATTGAACTGTGATGTCATGGAAAACTGAAAATGTTGGAAGCTAAATAATCTCTACCTCGAATAAACCAATCCCTAAGCTAGCAAAACTGATATAATCAACTTTCTTGGAATCCTGCAATGTAAACAAAAGCTCACAGCAATGAAGCGAGTGCAGAATGAAGGAAAAAATACTGTAAATTTCATTATGAAAACATCATAGGTATTTTGCTTACCTCCCTGTGGTCCTTCGCTCTCCAGCTCAGTAGTGGCCGTCTGGACGGTGGCCCATGTTACTGAGAAGACTTTCTGGGGCCAAGGGGACAATATAAACTGTGTTTTCCAAAACCTGGTTGTAAATTTGGGCATGTCTGATAGTTCCCTGATGGACTGGCCCAGAGACTCAACTTTCTTTTGACCGCTGTAGGGCTGGAGCACCTTTCTGGCAGTGGTAACCTTTGTCAAAAACAGGTAAAGATGTGTGTGTCTGCATCTAGCTGGAGCAAACAATGCTAAATGGGAGCAAGTACTGACAGATTCAAAAGCCTGAGACGGAGGCTTAGGAGGAAAATTCTTGGGGAAATAAGGGCTATAAAGAGTTACTATGTATGTCAGTGAAGCCAGAATGCGGTTCTCAGGGCCAGAGGCATGCTTAGAACGTGCCCGAGAGGTTGACAGGCCTGTACCTCTGCCCATCTGTGGGCTCCTTGGTTGGCGTTCTGCATTAGTCTGAAAGGCAATGCCACCTGTTCTCTGATCAGATCATTGAAGGTGTGGCCCTGTGGAGAAGCATGGGAATGCCACCAGGCCAGCGCAACTGGGAGTGCTGGCCTCCGGCCTGGGTGTGGGCTGGCCCACCGTGACGTGGTGCGGAAATGGAGGGCGACTATTTAGAAACTCTTACAGCAAATCCACAGAGTAATTCTATGTCTGTGGAATGTAATAAAATATTTGGTAGTATTTCAGTACTGTTCATTTCATTTTTCTGGTAAATTCTTTTTATTGTCTTTTACAAAAGCACTGATCCACAACAAATTGGAGAAAAAAATTTTTAAAAACCACAGATGATTTGAGGCATTGTTTCAGGCAACTTCATCAGATTTCCTGGGTCAGGTTTGTTTATTTGGGAGTTAAAGTGATTTGCTAAAATGCCGAAGACATCTATATTTCAGTGTGCAAACAAACTGACAAACCATAAGCAAAAGTGGCAAAGTAAAAAGAAAACTCAAAGTTTAAAGTCAAGAATAAGAAAGGGAAAACTCCTAGCATTCTAGCAGTCCCTTATTTTTCAAAGAACTGCTTTTGGTTTTGTTCAATTTTCTATTCTTATTAGGTTTATTTATGCTCTAATCTTTATTATTTCCTTCCATCTGCATCTTTTTTATTTAGTTTGCTCTTCTTTTTCTAGTTTCTTAAGGTGGAAGATTACGTTATTACTTAAAAGCTTTCTTCTCTTTTAATATAGGCTTTAATAGCTATTAATTTTTAATAACATCCCAATTGTTTTTTCTGTCTTCATGCATTATCTAATTGTCTAAAAGTGACAGGGACAGTTCCAAGCTGTTTGTAAACAGCTAATTGTGGAACAGAAGTAGGTAGAACACCTATACCCACTGCATGATCACTGAATTTAAATTTCTCTATTTTGCACACTTATAAGTAGTATATACATAAAATAGTGGAGAGGACCTCCTTCATGGATCTTGACTCCATGATCACTCAGTAATTTCTCTGTTGTGTCAAGAATTGATAAAATGGACAGGTAAGCACTGAGTGAAATCCACAAAAATTTACATGTGGTGTCTCTACCTTTTATTTTTCATTAATTTAAGTTTTCTAGTCTAAAGATTAAAGTTGATGGGAACTATTTTTTAGAATAAAAAAAAAAAAACACTGGGACACATGGGTAGCTCAGTTGGTTAAGCATCCAACTCTTGGTTTCGGCTCAGGTCATGATCTCACATTCATGGGATCGAGTCCCCATATCATACTATGTGCTGACAGAGTGGAGCCTGCTTGGGATTCTCTCTCTGTGCCTTTCCTCCTGCTTGCATACTCTCTCTTTCTCTCAAAAAGATAAATAAACTTTTAAGAAATGATCTAAATAAAGACATTAATTTGAAAAGATGTATGTACCCCTATGATCTAGGCAGTAGAATTAGTAATAGGCATAATATGAAAGCAACCTAAGTGTCCATGGATGGATGAATGGATAAAGATGTGGTGTTATACACACAATAGAAGAGTATTCAGCCATAAAAAAAATAAAATCTGTCCATTTGTGACGACATGGATGGATCTGAGGGTATTAAGCTAAATGAAATAATTCAGATTTGAAAAAGACAAATACCATATGATTTTACTTCTATGCAGAATCTAAGAAACAAAACAAAACAAAACAGAAAAGGACATAGATACAAAGAACAGCCTGGTGTTTGCACAAGAATGGGATGTAGAGTAAAATAGGGGAAGGGGGTTAAAAGGTACAGACTTCCAGCTATAAAATAAGACACGGCATAGGGAATATAGCCAATAATATGTAACAACTGTATAAGCTGACAGATGGTAGCTAGATTTATTTATCATTGGGATCACTTCATAATGTATATAAATGTTGAACCACTATGTTGTATACCTAATATTACATAATACTAATATAATGTTATGTCAAGTACACTTCAATATAAAAAGAAAACCCACTGGCCTTAAGTAATTTTGCAGTAATTTCTGAAGGTAGGACTCATTTAAATTAAAATTTGATTTTGTTACCTTTGAAAATTATGCCTGGCAATCTCTTATAATGGTAGACCATTAGCCCAAGTAAAAAGCATAACACACCCTCAATGCTTTCCCTCTTGTTTTTGGAAAAATATATCAGTGGTATGACATCCAGTAACATTTATTAAATACTGTGTACAAGGTACCTCCTAGGCACTGACTTAAAATTGATGTTTATATATAATCCCTTATCTCATGCATCTATCTCCATATTGCTGGCAATCTATAACCCAGTAAAAGAGAACTTATAATATTCACTTTGGCCAAATTTTTTGGATATAGGAATAGTAAAATAGTAAGAGACATTTCCTAGGATTTTTTCCCTAGTGCTCTGGCTTCTAAGGAGCTGTAGACACAGACCTAAGAAAGGCTGGGATAACCCGTATCCAGGAAAGGCTTCTGTAGCTCTAAAGGTCTCTCCAGCAGAGACCAGACTCTCTCAATGCATTTCTCACTTCTTTTTGTCACCTGAGCTGTAATCACTCAGCGAAGGAGACGGGTAGATTCGGCCAGGCATCTTGCTCAGCTTCACTTTGAGCTGATGTTAGCCGTGGTGGCACCAGACTTCAGTGCTTAGTCTTTATTCCCAAGCATGAAACCCGAAATCCTCTCAGCCTAACTCCTAGTACCTCCCATGCTCTCGTACTGCAGTGAATGTGGTCTCTTCTTTCTACTCAGCATCTCCAAGAACCTCTTCCCTTCTGCTCCAGTCAGAGGGAAAGAACCAAAAGACAGGCATATAATTACTGACAGGCGTGGCACTGTTATTTAGTGTTGGGTTTTTATGGTAAGTACAACAGAAATTCAAAGGGAGAAAGGCTTCTACCCTTCACTTTTCTTTAGAATGAATTCTGGGTAAGGGCACATTTCCTGTGATGTAAAAATACTAATACATCTTAGTAGGAAGATGTATTTTACAGCTTTGTAATTTAGCTGTCATTTAAGCAGGGCCCCCTTTAGAATTTCTGTATGGGTGAGGCTTAGAAAGAAGAATATGTTTGGAAGGAAATGCTGAGTGACTTCTTAAATAAATGTACTGTTTTTACTCAGGATATATTAGCAAAGTTTTCTAAAGATAATTTACTTATACCTTATATAATTTTATTTATATTTAAATATATATATTATATGCAATATAAATTTCTAATTATATGAAATAGTGTAAATATATACAATATAAATATATATTTTTTCTCTGTGTGAGGCGGCTGAGATTATTTATGGAGAGCGCTGGGCTGCAAAGGATTCCTCCAAGCCACTCTTCATTATCACTGTTATGAATAAGAGGGTACAAATTGAGCCTGACGATTTTGTCCAAAACTTGTGACATGCCGCAGATGAAAGAATGAATCCAATCAGAAACAAATTCTTCTTCAGTCTTCTCAGAAAGATTCTTATTTTTACTTCCTTATTCCCCACAACTTCCACCTAATTGAATCTCTTTATGTTTACTAATGCCCTAATTGCTTTATACATTTTTATATTTATACTTTTCCTGTAACAGCCCTCAATTAGTAATTCCTTTGAACTTTGTGTGCACTTCCACAAAGGCTTTTATGAATTCTTTGGGAAAATAAGTTCTCATGGAAAAGATATAAGAGCTTCCTCAAGTACAAATGTGGAACCAGTGACTTTTAAAATTGACTTAGGTTTTCTGAGCCACTTTGATCAGATTGCTGGATTAAAAATACTCTGCTCGGTGGTGGACTTCTCAGAGCCTGAGGCAGGGAGGTGTATGTTCTTCTCTTGGCACAGCCTCAGAGAGGCTGAGTTCAAGGGCAGATCTGTGTCCTCTTTGTGCCATGCTTCGCGGTAATGGCCGCTATGATTCCAGCCCAGCCTCCCCAGAGCAGAGTCTCTGCCAGGGGCTGCTTCCCCAACAGAAAGCTGGTGGTGTCTAAGCACTGAGAAGAAGGGAATGAAATCAGCCTCAAGGAGCTTCAGAAAACAATAGTTCTGATTGACCTGTAAACACATTCTTTGCAATAATTGTCCTTGCCATGAGATAGGTTATATAATTTTCTCTTTCCCTTATTATTTTCTGCAAAATAGATTGAGAATGAATGTTCCACAAAGAAGCGGTTTCAGAATGAACAGTATGACCATAAAATTCACATTAACTTCAGCTATAAAAGTGATTCTTGTTGATTTCTGCCTTATGGTGTGATGAGTAGGTTTCTCTACTACAGACTAATTTCAAATAATTTATAGCACTGAACGCAATGTCAGACTGGGCATTCATTTAAAGTTAGTGATGATTTCGCTATCCTGTGTCATTAATATTCTGCTGTACAAACTCTGTTATCTAATGAAATTCTAAGTTTTCCATTTTTTAGAATTTATTCCAAGAGTAAAAAAGGAAAAGAAGCAGCAGGAGAGAAAGACGGAGAAGGAAAAGAACTTACTCAAATGCATTTAAGAGGTCAATGAAATATAAGATAGCATCTCTTCCTCCTCTGTTACACTTCATTCCATCTGAGGTATTAACACACTTACTATAACCTCCATTAAGATGGGGATTTTTATCCCCCTTCCGTAGCATCTAAAGTAGTGCCATGGAAGGGGGAGGCATTGAATAGGTATTCTAGTCCTCCTGGTTTTAAAATCTGGAATACTCTACACACTAATTCCACTGTCTTTGACATCAACTCTGTGTAGCCTTCTCACAGTGGTTTTGAGCTATCCTAACTCATTGTTGATTCCTTTTGTGTAGAAACAAAACTTAGCAACACCACACAGCAAAATGACATTATGAGGATTAATTACTTATTGGAATAATTGAACCATCATGGAGATTTACAGGAACTATAAAACATATTATTATATATAATTATATTCTTTGAATCAAAGAATGGAAGTTAAAATTTTAGCATTGAAATAGATACACCTTCAACATCTGAAAGGTCACATCACACACTGGCAGAAACAAGGGTCCTCTGCAATATGGATTTGGTCATCTGTCCTAGACTTTTGCTAAAAATCAGCAAGAGCCGAAATACGTGCTGCATAGAGGATGAACACCTGGAAGAGTGACCTATCACGTGAAGGTGTCTGGGCAAGCCAGTTCTCTAGAGGATCCGTTCCGGCCTGCGCTGTTGAGTCAGGCAGCCACAGGCAGATGAAGACAATCAGAGATCTGTGAACTGCTTCATTTCTGTCTACAAATATTAAAGGATATTAAAGGAGCAAGAATATTGCTTCTCATAAAAACTTTATCCAAAAAGTACATTGTATCTTAGAAATTAGTCACTTTACCAGTGTGAATGACAAATCGCAGTTCCTTGCCCACATCTACTAATTCTCAGTCCCCAGAAGAAGCAATTATGAAATTACTGATAACTACCATTTTTTACCTACGAACTGGCAATTTCATGTTTCCACATCATACTTTTAGTGTGTGGGTATGCCCAAGCCACATAACATATCTGCTTGTTGTTTAAACATGGAACTGTTTAATCAGCATTATTTTCATAATAATCTATATGTATAATTTTAATTCATATTACTCTTCTGAATAATCCCCCATGTATTCATCCATTTTACTCCTGATAGCATTTCATTTGCTTTCATTTTTCTCTATACAAACAGCATCCATTCATGTCTTCAGGTGTGTCTATTTTACATTTCTTTGGGGTTATACACTTAGGGATGGAATTTCTGGATCCTAAAGCATGTGCATCTTCACCCTTACTAGGTGTTGACTAATTATTTTGCAAAGTATTGATATATCCTCCCTTTAACAATGTATCAATGTTCCTTTGCCTCTTTGCTTCAACTCCTTTGACAGTGCTTGGTATTGTCAGAAGTTTTCCAGTATTCTTTACATCCATCCTGGTGCCGCACCACAGCCCGCATGGCCCTGCAAAGGTTCCTGACAGCTCTGTGTCCTAAGGTTCCGCAGTGCAAATCAGGTTACTGGCGTTTCTCCACTCACTACTTGCATCAGTTTTCTTGGATATGTTGTATAACTTTCTGCTTCTCCAGCTTACAAAATTTGGTGGCTGTCACCTTCATTTAGATTTTCTTTGTTTTTGGTAGTCTTATACCTTTATTAATCCTAAAAGTATTTGTAATTACGTTTTAAGCAGGAATTCAGATATATCAATGTATTCAATCACTACGTTTAACTAAAGTTTAAACTTTTCGTGGAGTTTTACCTGCAGACACATCACAATATGTTGTAAGTACTCAACTCTGCATTGCAACTCAGAGCAGCTCGAATGCTATATAAATGCATGGGTGTAGCTGTGCTCAAAGAAACCAATATTGGTAAAAATAGCCAGTGAATTGGATTTGGCCCAGGAGCTGTATTTATGAGCCCCTAGTATAAACTCACTGCCGAGCTGTCTGACACTGTGAACAGCATATAAAAGAATACATCCCCCCATAAGCATTGCTTGCCTCCAGGACATGTCTTGGCCAATCCCCTGTCTCTAATACATTCATTGTGAGACTTGATAACTCAGAAATAAAAATTCAAGAGTTTGGGTTTTGTTCTTGTTGTTGTTTTTTGTATTTTCAATCTACTCCAACCCCAGGTTCTTTCTTCCCATCACTGTCTGGACAGGTGGGCTGGACAGAGCTGACACAGAACAGTGACTGCCTCCAAAAACCAAAGTCAGTGTGACAGGCCAACTCACACCTGTCTGTCAGTTACTTTTGTGGTTGGGTTGTTTCTGAGCAGCAAGCCCATGTGGCCACCAATTGTGTTTTTCATCTGTTTGCATCATTCCCAGTCGGTCATCACCGAGGCCAGAATTCACAGCCAGAGTTGTGAGCTGAAGTATTTGTACATTTTAAGTATGTTGGGAAGGAGTGAGAGGAAAGTACTCATTTAAGTGTAAATTTTAAGTCTATTGGGAGGGAGGGAGAGGAAAATGCTATTTCAGATGTTTGGAGCTTGCCGGACGCTGTGTCCCTCCCCAGGAATCAGACAGAGCACTATCACGGGGGCTGGCACGGCTGTAAATATTGAATGATGGGATTTGTGCCAGGGCAGCATATGGTTTTATGTGAACAATGAATATTGCATTATCTGGTGTGTGGTGCCAGGGAGGAAAGTGGATTTGGAGAGGCCCGGGGCAGCTGAGCCTACGTCAATAGGCTGCCCTTTTGTCGTCCCTGGGATAGAAGGTCTAATGACGGATTGAAGGGCTCCCTGGAGGAAGGCTGACGAGGAGGAGGGTTGTTTGTGGGTTGCAGCTGTGCCCAAAATGGCACTGGCAGTTGCTACAAGCAAATACATTTTGAATGACTTACTAGTGTCCCTTGTGATCTGCACATTATCTGAGCTGCCTGGATGCCTGGATTTTCAAACATTAGTAGCATGGTTTTCCTTCTTGTCCCTAGAGGGTCTCTGCTTTAAGAGCTTCATTTCTACCTTCTGACTAGTTATGAGAGGATTAAGCGATCCCCATCCTTCTAGCACATAATATATGTTAAATAGATGCATTTTATATGTGTGTGTATGTAAATATTCACACACACATTTCTTCTTCGTGAGTTTCCTAAAAGCCAATTCCCATTAAATTAAAAGATTATTTGTTCAAATGAGAATATCATCCACATTTAGTGCAAATGAAGTCGTTTCCGCCTGTGATGGCCTCGGTGCCTGTTAGGCCCTTCTTTCCTTGCCTGTTTCCTTCCTCGTCACGTCTGTGGACCACTCGTGGTCAAGAGGAACTGGAGGCTGCATCCGATCCGAAGAAAAACTATGGATCTCTATCCCTTGAACTTACTGGACTAGAAATGTTCAGTGTTTGATTTGGTTTTAAAATAGTTGAAGAATTCTCATGAGCGATCCTTAAAACGGCCCCTGAGCACAAGCTCCATGATGATTTAAAATGAAATACAATTGCCACTACACTTACCAGCCACCGGAATTGTGATGTGGCATCAGCCTTGCAGGGCTTCAGGCTGCGGAGTAAGTCATGAGTCGCTTCATTAATTGGCATGCAGTGTGTCATGAAATGGAAATGGAGGGGTGCTTTTTCCGTTTTAGTGCCTATACACATATCCCCTGGCACCCCGTTAAGCATGCAGATCCTCACTCAGTAGGGCTGCGGGGGGGCCCTAACCCCCACAGTTCTCACAGGCCCCCAGGGGCGCTGCCGCTGCCGCGGCTGCAGCCCACAACCAGAGCAAAGTTGCTCGGAACCAGTGGGTCAGAGGAATAATGCTGTCCCCTTCCTTGTCAACTACTGAGACATCCCCCCTGGATCCGGTCAAGCCGAGGATCACTTCTGGGTGTAAAAGATAAACCTTTTAGCAGGAAAGCAGGATAGATTAGTCGGCCTAGGCATTTGGTCCGGCTGCCATCTGGCTTTTGTGTACATATCGATGTGTTTGGCATGTATGTCCAGCTGAAGCAGGTCTTACAGACATACAGGTGATTGCACCACTGTCCCAGAAAGATCATGATAGATTTTAGATGCTGTAGAGCCTGGACTGGGGGTGCAGGCGGCATGGAACTGTGAGAGTCTAGGTTAACCTGCCAGGTCTTAGGTACTCTGTAACTCTGTGCTTTGTGTTCCAATTTCATAATTTTGTAATGTGTCTTTTATTTTTTTTATTTACATCCCATGTAATTCTTTTTTTTTTTTTTAAGTTTATTTATTTAATTATTTTGAGAGACAGAGGGCAAGGCAGAGAGAGAGGGAGAGAGCACAACCAGGGAAGAAGGCGGGGGGTGTGGGGGAATCCCAAGCAGGCCTCACGCTGTCAGTGCACAGCCCAGCACGGAACTTGATCCACGAACTGTGAGTTCATGACCTGAGCCGAACCCAAGAGTCAGACACTTAGCCTACTGAGCCACCCAGACATCCCAGCACCCCATAAAATTATTTAAAAATATTGAAACAGTTATCTTTTGCCTGCACATATATTTTTGAAGTTAAATTTATTAAAACTAAGACGATTTTTGTGGAGTATGTATCTGAATCTATACTAAGGTAACAAAATACAATATGAAAACATATTATCCTTATCACTTTCCTAATCTATCGTTTGTTCTCACAACTATTTACAAATCACTTACTACATGGCCCAAGCTCCACGGTAGGAACTATACGGATGTAAGTGGGAGTACAAGGATTAGTAAAATAGGTAAAATTCCTCTTCTTACCAACCATAGACAGACCGTTTAACCACTTAGTAAAAGTAGCACATTGTAAAAAGTACCGTCCAGGGAAGTACAGAGCTGTGGCAACGCGCAGTTGGAGGGCTGGTGTGGCTGTTTCTAGTATCAACATCCCTGTCAAGCTCCTAATCTCATAAACTAGCTCCATTAGGTCTTTCAACATATAACATCCCTTTGGATGATCACATCTCATGTACTTCTGAGTCTGATTCTTTTCATTGCTCTACCTCCTTGAAACAGGTTTACTTTTTTGTATGTTTTCTAATTTTTATTGAAATATAGGCATTATGAATAAAAAATATTAGAGAATTAGGCAAATCATGCGTACACCTGAAACTAGGCATTCCTCTTCTGTGCCGTTAGCGTGAGGAGGTGAGTCAGTCTAGTCAGAAGCTGAGCTGTGCTTCAGCTCTGTGGTGGCTGTGGTGGTCTTCAGTGCACCACAGCTTTAGGGCCTTCCAGCGCTGGATGAATATCTCAGGCTTCGTGTAGGGCCCGGAGTGTTTGAAGGTCTTATTGTTCATACTCTTCCCTCAGTTCCCAGGAGGCCCTGAGTAGCTACACCGAGGGCTCCCCTGTGCTCTTGCTGCTTCTCTGGAAGGACTCGGGCAGGCCCTGTGAACGTGGGACTTCGGGATGTGGCTTTCAAAGCATCCCTTCCCTTCCTTCACCAACGTGGCCAAGTTTCTGATGGATCCTCATGCTTCCTGCCCCTCCTTCAGCAGCATCAGACCTCCGCTTCGTAGTTGCTCAGCAACCTGGGTACTGGAACATTCCTTGTGCCTCCCCAGAGAGGACGACTTTTGCTTCTGTACCTCCCAGCCTGCTCCTTCGTGCCCTTCTCACCTATCGCTTCTTATTAGGCAAGCGTGCAGGCAGTAGGTAATCCCAGTCACAACCTGCATGCCACACCCTCGGGGCTTTGGCGCAGCCCTCGATATTTCCCAGGAGCACTCAGCAGAGACCTATGGAAAAGAGATTTTAAGTCAATACAAATTTCCTTTGTGTCTGTAACTTCAGTTATTAAAAATTGCTATGCTACCCCATTCTTGGTCTTTGAGAATTCGTTAAAATTTTAACTGATCTCTTACTATTCATTTTTCTTTTTTTCTTTCTTTCTTTCTTTTTTTTTCTGAAGTGCCATCCTTTTGCTGTGTTCAGCCAAGGGTGAAACAGTTTGTTTTTTGCCTCTCCTTGGATTGATTGTCTCCATTTGGAATTCATTTCACTTGACAACGTTGCTACCTCAACTCTCTGATGAACTCAAGAAAATTTACGATTTTGTAAATTACAGTTTTTTCCTAGTTGTCAGAGTGGAAGTGATGTTCTGTTGTGGCTTTGCACACATTAAGCATAAGATGCCCCAAATTATTTAGTTTTAAGGAAAGAATCAGTAAGGTTTGCCATAAAATTATATTTTATTTGAGGCCAGAGAATAATATAACAATGGGACAGAGGAAAGAAGAACAGTCAAAGAGGAGGGACACTATGTGTGAGTGCCCAGGAATAAGAGAGTTCAGTGTGGTCTGCAAGTCCCATTAAGGATTTTAAATTTTACACTAAAGCAAGTTTTTGGCTTTAAAGTATTTTAAGTGAAAAGCGATGTAGTGAAGTAATATGTTAAAGATATTTCTTAATTTCCTTTGTGGAGAATGTAAGCAAAGTCAGGGGTGGGGGTGAGCTGTCAGAAAACCACTTGGAAAGCTTTGCAACATTCCAGATGTGAAATGCTAGTGATTCTTTCAAGACTGTGGCTATAGAGATGGACAGAAGTGGGTGGATTCAAGAGAAGCTTGAGGAATGGAATCAATAGGACTTGGTGAATAAACTAGAACATACTTTAAATATGAAGAAGCCCAATGAATAGGAATTTACATACAGTTTTTGGTAGGAATTGAGTAATCATTCAGTGAGAAGAATTGGTTACTAGAAAATAGAATGAAAAATTAAACATAGGATTATTTCTTATACATTCACATTTTTAAAAAAGAGGAAGTAAATTCATTAGACATTCATTTTTACAGAATTGCTAACTATGTACAAAATATTGGTAGGACTCCACATAAGCAGTGTATTTTAAATATATTTTCAAAGACTTAACTTGTTTAAATATGTAAGAAAAACCTATTTTTTTTCAAGGCTTGCAGTGTTCCCTAGAGGAGAAATAGTCCGTGTCCTACAAACTCTTGGCTTCTTAGCAGAGAAGTAAGATTCTCGAACCTGGATCAGGTGGAGTGAAATTCAGTTTCTGCACAAACCAAGATGTTACTAACATGTTTTCCTGGCTTATCATTTTACTGATCAAGATCTCACAGAGGAAACAAGTAGTTTAAATTGAGCTTTAATGTGCAATCTGGAAGTTGTACTTAGTATTTTCATATTGACAGCCTATTTTATATTCTGCTGGAATTTAAATATTTGGTAACACTTATTAGGAACAAGATTGCTTTAAGACACTAGCAATTATTTGTTTCATAATTTCATTAAGCAAGTTCTGGGTACTCGACATCATGGATATTTACTAAACTAGTTTGACTGTAAGTACGTCACTGACAGAGGATGGACTCTCTTAAACTTGAGATCCCTTTCTCAGATTCTAGAAGCGTTATCTCCTAATGTCTGTCCCTCTCTCTCTCTCTCTCTCTCACCTGTCTTATATAATCTGTACCTATAAGAAAGTATGCTAGAATTTATTTTTATTCAGATATTTGAGAAATTAGGTATACATCGAAAATACATACATTTGCACATCTATGTTGTGTCATTTTCCATTAATTTTAGAGGTAATTTCTGAGAGCAAAGGGCAGATCTCCTTTTGCTCATCTCTGTATCTCTAATACCTTGAATAACAATGGACACTAAAGGTACTCAGAAATTATTTACTGAACAGATGAGTGAAATAATAAATGAATGCAGTAAATATTTTAAAATCTTACAATAATCTGTGATGTCCTTGTTGATGGCCCCTTGGCTAATGTCTTCATCCTCTAGTTCTTCGCTGGGTACATACTTCTCTGTCTCCTCTGTTTCACCGTTTCTTATCAGAACTTGGTCTTTTAAAGGCAATCTTATATTTTCCTCTCAGCTTCCCTCTTTTCATTTGAAAAATGTAGACAAAAATGAATAAATTTTAATTTCAACTTCTTCTTTGGTCCATGAAAATACTTAGTTTACAGTATTCTAATGTCTTTTGTTGCTTTAAATTTATCAGTTATTAAAAGACTTAACTCTTCACCACTATGAAATTTCCAAGCCCCCTTTAGACAATAATGATGTTTCTCCATTTTTAAATCTCTGGAAGTGACTAGATTAGTCCCTAGAATATTATTGAAGATGGAGTTTTCTCTAGTTACAGGGAGATGATGAGTCTCTAAGATATTTAAATTTACTTTAAGATATTTCAACAGACAGAGAGTAAAAATTATTTTCATTACATTAAGTTTCTCAGGGAAAGGATCATATTTATCAAAACTTTGGAGACAATAAAAGAATATTGTATATTTATACAGATAAACATACATGGTGTATTGGATCAGCTTTTATAAATTTAGATGTGTAAACACCCTAATATATTTTAGAGAATCTTAGAGCAAGATCTGCTTTGTAGAGAAGATGGAGAAAAGAGAAAATGTGCATGAGAAGCAGGTTAAAAATGTTTTAATAGGCACAAAGAAAACAATGTACCTTTCTTTCATATTGTTAAATGTAGTCAATATAACTGTGTTTCAGGGCCATTTTGTACCGAAAAATCACCCACAAAAATGTAAAAAGTGTCTCATTAAATAGCCTGCTAGAAGGACACTTGTTTACTATATGTGCATGCTGGGTAACACGTTTTTTGTCGTTCTGCACACGTCATTATAGGACTATAAAATCACCATATGGATTTTGGAGTTCTAAATAAAAATTAACAAGTAGGCAAACTCAGAGAAACAGAATCATAAGATAATAAAGATCAACGACACTATCTGCCCTGCAGATTTGAAAATGTTTAGTTTGAAATAACCAATGCAATTGAATTGTTTTGTACATATAATGATCTGTGCCATAGTGATTATTACTAAAAAGAAAAATAAGGATGTCTTAAACATTTTTGAAAATCAGTAAAAGGATTTTGATTGAAAATTAGTTACTGGAATAAGTAGACTGTTACTTGTAAAGTTTTGATCAAGTTCATATATTTCAGATAGGATTAAAAGTTGTTTCCTTTGAAGACTTGTTTTTAACCTTTGTGAAATGTGTTTATAACTTGGTTCACAGGAAACAGGGTTCTATCATCACAAAAAACAATGAATACAACCAGCCACTACTTTGCTAGTAGTTTTAGGAAAACACTTTGGGTTCTAGGAAAAAAGGTTGTCCCCTAAAGTTGGGCAAAACTTCTTGATATCAGAGATCTCACCAAATACATTTTTATTGTTTTGCTTATTGAGTTTCATACAACTCTCTCTGAAAATACTTAAATATCACTTTGATTTAATTAGGTAGAAAAAATAATTTTTAGGTCAAATTTCCCTAGAGCTACATATTCTGAAAATCCTTATTATGTGCCAATAAGTAATGTTGGTGATATAAACATAGTTGAGGACTTTTTCTTCTTTACACTGTGTTTGTTATGTTTTGATTAGAATACAATGGATCTATTTAAGATGCAGTTTTAGCATATACACATTATAAATATCAGACTGCAATATGCATTTAGTTGTTTGGAAAACACAGTGCAAGGATCTTATTAGTGTAAGATGATATTAACTTGGGCAACATTTACAAATGAAACTCAGTTGTGATGTTTCATGTTTTCTACTTCTTATTTCTAATTTATTTATGTGAATGTTTATTTTAATTATCTTAGTCACAGTTAAAAATAACACAAGAATGCATCAGCAAAAATGGTTGAGTAAGGAAGTCCTAAACCCTTCCCTTGATAAAAACCATGAAAAGGGGTACCTCGGTGGCAGTTGGTTAAGCCAACTTTTGGTTTCAGCTCAGGTCATGATCTCACAGCTTGTGAGTTTGAGCCCCACCTCAGGCTCTGTACTAACAGTGTGGAGCCTGCTTGGTATTTCTCTCCCCCTCCTTTTCTGCCCTTTGAATCGTTCTCTCTCTCTCTCTCTCTCTCTCTCTCTCTCTCTCTTTCACACACACACACTAAATAAATAAGTAAACAAATTAATTAATTAATTAAAATAAACACAAGGGTTTTTTTTATTTGTTTTTTATTTTTTCAAAATACCATGTAAAGGGGCACTTGAGTGGTTCAGGCAATTAAGTGCCCAGCTCTTGGTTTCGGCTCAGGTCATGATCTCACAGTCATAAAATTGAGCCCCATGTTGGGCTCTGTGCTTGCCGTGGGGTCTCCTGAGATTCTCTCTTCTCCTTCTGCTCCTTTCTTACTTAGGGGCATGCATGTGCACACACACTTTCTGATTTAGGAAGGAAGGAAAGGAGGGAGGGAAGAAAAAGAAAAGAGGGGAGGGGAAGGGAGAGGGAAAAGGAAGAGAAAAGAAAAGAAAGAAAAGAGAATAAAAAGGGAAAGAAAAAGAAGAAGAAAAAGAAAAAGAAAAAGAAAAAGAAAAAACTGGCAAGAACTACCAGAATCAACTTATTCAGAACCCTGAAGAATAATGTCAAGCCTGCAGCAAAGGAGTTAGGCCCGGAGCAAAGCCTGGTAAGAATAGTGAAAAAGCTTTAAGTTGCTGTAAACTCATCTCCCACCCCCAGCTCAACTGAAGCCTGGAAATTAATAACCTGAACTCATTGTACTCGTACCATAAGAAACAACAAATCTGGTTTGCAAACTGTTGTTAATCCATCTGTGTCGTTGGCTCCCTGTAAGACCCGGTAAGAAGGCGTGCCTTTAGCTCCCCTAACTGGGACTGTCCTTCGCTGCGCTGCCACCCAGGGGCATTTCTTGCAAACATTTACAGGGAAGCGCTTTGTTGCTGCCGGCGGAGACCGTGGGTAACTGCTGGGCAAGCCACGACCGACCAAAGTCCCGAGTGGGAAGCTGAGACATGAGATACAGCCCTGATCTGATTCCGGGGACATAAACCCACATGCATTCCCAAAGTGCCACGTATGATGAGCCAAGATCTGAGCAAAGATCTGAGAAGCTTTCACTTCTAGCTGACCTTGGGACACCGGTCAAGCAGGCGTGAAGGGAAAGAGAGTTGACACTTCTTGACTGAGTGTGAGTGGCAGGCCCCAGCAAAGCGGAGCCCGTCAGCAAAGACCAGGAATTTCTCGGGGGTCCAGGCATCTAGGAGAGTCTCTGTCCTATCCCTGGTGTTCCACTGAAGTAAGGGAGCAAAGACATCTGGGTCCACAAATAGCAAAAGCAGCAGATTTTATGGAATGAATTCAGGAAGGTCGCAAATAATTACCACAACAAGCAACAACAAACCTCGAGGAGCAAGGGCAGTGGAGATTTCTTATTTCCAGAGTTGCTATATAACAATGTAAAAACTTCCGTATTTCTGCAATAACTTACAAACACACAAAGAAGCTAGAAATTACAGTCTATGCATTGGAAAAATCATGAGCAATAGAAATTGTTTCTGAGGAAGCACAGATATTGGATTTACTCAACAAAGGCCCTGATCAGTTCTTTTAAAAAAGATTTTCTTTAATTTTTTAATGTTTATTTTTTGGGGGAGTGGTGGGGAGAGATATAGCATGAACAAGGGAGGGGCAGAGAGAGAGGGAAACACAGAGCCAGAAGCAGCTCCAGGCTCCGAGCGGTCAGCACAGAGGCCAGCACGGGTCTCAGACTCACAAACTGTAAGATCATGACCTGAGCTGAAGTCGGAGGCTTAACTGACTGAGCCACCCAAGCACGCCAGTTCTTTTAAATATGTTTAAAGAATAAAAGCAGACCATTTTACGTTTAAAGGACTAAAGCAAAACAAGAAAACAATGTTTCAGCAAATAGAGGATATTAACAAAGAGCTAGAAATTATTAAAGTTAATCATGTAGAAATTCTGAAGTTAAAATGCAGTAACTGAGTGGTGTCTGAGTGGCTCAGTCTGTTAAGCATCCAGTTTTGGCTCAGGTCATGATCTCAAGTTTTGTGACTTCAAGCCCGCATTGGGTGCTGTGCTGACACCTCAGAGCAGCCCGCTTCAGATTCTGTCTCCCTCTCTCACTGCCCCTCCCCAACTCTCATTCTGTCTCTCTCTTTCTCTCCCTCACAAAAATAAATAAACATGAATTTTTCCAAAAAATTTTGTTGTTGTTGTTTCAAGAGGGAGAGTGTGAGCGAGGGAGGGACAGAGGATCCGAAGCGGGCTTTGCATTGATACCAGTGAGCCAGACGTGGGACTCGAACTCACAAACTGCGGGATCATGACCTGAGCCAACGTTAGGCGCTCACCCGACTGAGACACCTAGGTGCCCCTAAAAAAATTTTTTTAAAGTACAGTAACAAATGAAAAATTCACAGGAGAGCTCAACAACAGCTTTTATCTGGCAAAAGAAAGAAATTAGTGGACTTGAAAATAGGCCAATTGAAATTATTCAACTTGAAGAGCTTAAAAAAACAAAATGAAAAATTAACAAAGTCTAAGCAGCCTATGGGCCAGCATAAGCATAACAGGCATCCCTGAAGGAGAAGACAGAGAAAAGATCTAAGGACAATTTGAGGAAATAATGGCTAAAACCTTATCAACTTTGATGGAAAAAAAATTTATAAATATCTAAAAAAGCTCAGTGAACTCCAAGCAAGATAAACTCAAAGAGAAAGAGACCAAGATAATTATAATCAGCTATCAAAAACCAAGAACAAGAGAGAAGGTTGAAATCAACAAAAGAGAATGAACTCCTCACATGCAAAGGATGCTCAATAAGATTAACAGTTGGTTTTTCATGAGGGATCATGGAAGCCAGCAATAGTGGGATGATATATTCAAATTGCTGGAAAAAGAAAAAAAATATCTTCCTCTTCTGTTTTTTTGGTATAGTTTGAGAAGAATGGTTGTTAATTGTTCTTTGAAGGTTTAATAGAATTTACCTATAAAGCCATCTGGTCCTGGAATTTTGTTTCTTGGGAATTGTTTGATTATTGGTTTAATTTCATTTCTGGAAATGGTCTGTTTAAAATTTCCATAACTTTTTGGCTCAGTTTTGGAATGTGATATGTTTCTAGGAATTCATTCATTTGTTCTAGGTTGTTCTAGGTTGTCCAATTTACTGGTATATAATTTTTCATATTATAATTATTTGTATTTCTGTGTTGTTGGTTGTTATTTCTCCTCCTTCATTTCTTATTTACTTGAGTCCTCTCTCACTCTCTTTCTCCCTTTCTCGCTCTCTCTCTCTCTCTCTGTATTAGTCTGGCTAAAGTTTTATCAATTTTGTGGATCTTTTAAAAGAACAGCTCTCAGGTTTATTGGAGTTTTTAGTCTTCATTTCATTTATTTTTGCTATGATCTTTAGTATTTTTCTCCTTCTACTGGTTTTTGGCTTTGTTTATTTTTCATTTTCTAGCTTCTTTATGAGTAAGGTTGTGTTGTTATTTGAGGTTTTTCTTGCTTTTTGAGGTAGGCCTATATTGCTATAATCTTCCCTCTTAGAACACCTTTTACTGCATTCCAAAGATTTTGAACCATTTTGTTTCATTTTCATTTGTCTCCATTTTTTTTATTTCCTCTTTAATTTTTTGGATAACCTATTCATTGTTTAGTAGCATGTTATTTAGCCCCCATATATTTGTGTTCTTTGAGATTTTTTTTCCCTTTGAATGATTTCTAGTTTCATACTATTGTTATTGGAAAACATGTGTGATACACTTTCAGTGTTTTTGAGTTTGCTGAGACTTGTTGTATAGCCTAGCATGTAAGCTATACTAGAGACTGTTTCATGTACACTTGAGAAAAATGCATATTCCACTGTTTGGGGATGGAGTGTTCTGAATACAGGTCCATTTGTTCCAATGTGTCATTCAAAGCCACTGTTTTCTTGTTGATTTTGTCTGGATGTTATATCCTTTGATGTAAGGATGGTGTTAAATTCTCCTATCATCAATTTCTTGCTATTAATAGTTGCTTTTTGTACTTGGGTATTCCCATATTGAGTGCATAAATATTAACAATTACTATATTTTACTGTTGGACTGTTCCCTTTATCATTACGTAGTGTCCTTTTTTTTTTCTTGTTACAGCCTTTGTTTTCAAATCTGCTTTGTCCAATATAAGTCCTGCCACCCTAGCCTCTTTTCGCTTCCCTTTACCTGGTAAATGTTTTTCCATCCCTTTACTTTCAATCTGCATATGTCTTTAGGTGTGAAGTGAGTTTTTTGTAGGAAGCAAAAAGATAGGTCTTGCTTTGTACCCATTCAGTCACCCTGGGTCCTTTGATTGGAGCAGCTAGTCCATTTACTTTCAAAAACACCACATATTTTATGATTCCATTTATATGTAATGTCCAGAATAGGTGAATCCAAAAGACAGGAAGCAGATTTGTGATTTCAGGGGTAGGCTAACGGGGAATGAGGAGTAACTACTCAATGGGTATGGGTTTCCATTTGGTATGATAAAGTAAATTCTAGAACTAGGTAGTGATGATCGTACAACATTCCAAATGTACTTCATGCCATTGAATTGAAGTTTAACCACTGTAAAATGGTTAAAAAGGTAAATTACATGTTTTATCTATTTTACTACAATTTTTTAAAAATAATTCTCAAGAAGAAATTTAAAAAAACATTAAAAATGGGCAAAGAATTTGACTAGACATTTCTCCAAAGAAGATACACAAAGGGCTGAAAAGCACGTGAAGGATTCCCAACATCGTTAGTGATTAGGGAGCTCCAAATCAAAGCCACAGTGAGAAACCACTTGACATCCACTAGAACGGCTCTAATGAAAATGGGGGAAAGATGTGTAACAGGTGTTGGTGAGGATGGGGGGTTGGGCCCTTGTGTGCTAACCGCCGTGCACAGTGGTAGTGTCTGTGGCGGAGTGTGGCTGCTCCTCCGGCAGTTTGAGTTACCACATGGCCCAGCATTTCCACCACTATATATGTAATCAAGAGAACTGAAATCATACGTCCACACAAAAAGTTATACAAGAATGTTCCTGGTAGCATTATTTCTAACAGCCAAAAAGTGCAAACAAACCCAACTGTTCTCAACTGATGGATGAATAAATAAAATATGGTATATCCACACAATGGAATGTCATTTGGCTCTAAAAAGAAATGCATTACGGGGCGCCTGGGTGGCTCAGTTAGTTAAGTGTCCAACTCTTGGTTTCAGCTCAGGTCGTGATCTCACAGTTTCATGGGTTTGAGCCCCACAGCAGGCTCAGCACTGACAGCACAGAGCCAGCCTGAGATTCTCTCCCTCTCTCCCTCTTCCACTCACACCGTTTCTCTCCCTCTCCCAGGAAGGGAGGGAGGGAGGGAGGAAGGAAGGAAGGAAGGGACTGTTTCCTGCTATATAACATGGATGAACCTTGAAAACATGCTAAGTGAAAGAAGCTAGATGCATAGGCTACATATTCTGTGATTTTGTTTATATGAATTATCCAGAAAGCCAATTAATTGATGGTTGCCAGGGGCTGGGGAGAGGGAAGAATGGGGAGTAATTAATGGGTATGAGGTTTCCTTTTGAGGTGATGAAAAAGTTTCAGAAATAGATAGTGGTGATGATTGCTTGACATTGAGAATATACTAAAAACCACTGAATTGTACACTTTAAAAAAGGTTAAGATGATGAGTTTTTATGTTATGTGAAGTTTATCTCAATTTAAAATTATTATTATAGTACTTGCATATCTAGATTGTCATTGTAAAAGAACTAGTCATAATCTTTTCAACTGTTGACAATGCAGATATATCTTTCTGAACAGCTTAAAACTTTCTGTTTCCTGGATATCTGCCATAATGTGAAACTTCTAAATTCATCTTACTGTTTGGAATTCCTCTTATCTGAACTCTACAGTCGAAAGTAAGTCTAGGTTCAGTATGAAATTCATACCCATTTTGTTGTGGTGGTTACCATAACATGCCTAGCTAGTGAGTCCATTCTCGTCACACTATATCATGCCAACCCTCATGCCGTCTCCCCATCTTCTCTTACCTGGTGTTGCTCTGCTGGGTCTCAGGTACCAATGTTTACACTATGTGCACTTTTAGTTGCTAGCTAGATTTTGACTCCTGACCAAAACAACAAAACAGCAAAACTGATGCAATAGTTCTGGTCCTGCGATTACTTTCGGGATGATAGTATTTTCCCCTTACAATCCTCCCTCTGCCTTCTGTGTGCTGTGCTTGAAAATGCAGTAACAGGACTGCTGAAAGGTGGCTCTGAAAGCAAAGAAAGAAACATGCATTCCTGGCTAACAGATGGAGGTGCGGTAAAAATTGACACACAGTTGCATCTGTGCTTCTCAGACAATGAGCATCTCTATGTTGTAAGTAAAATACCAGTGGTGGTATGAATGAGTAAAGATGAAGGATGGATGGTGTCTTTCGGTGTAAATATTGTAGAGAATTCAAGAAAAAATACGGAAAAGTAGCATACATACTTATGAAGCTTAGATTATTAATCATATAACTGTAGAAACAAACTAATACAAGTGTCTTATCATTGTGTTGAAGGACATCTTCAAGCAAGTAACAATTTCCTTTGGAACATTTCTTGTGAGATTCTTGCCTGGCATATCAGTATGTTGGAAGAAATGCCAATATCCATCCCTTAGGCAAATATATTTCGTATCTGTATTAATAATTTTAATTCTATACATTCTTTAGAAAACTAACATTAAAACCTTCCTTTTACAAAGTAGCTCTTAGTAAAATGCATTACTTTCTTGAATGTGACTTAAAGTAAGAATAGTGCTCAAAGGAATTATTCTAAGTGTTTACTTACCTAGGGAAACCTGTTTCCTAAATTAAATGACTGGAGTTTACACCTCAGGGAGCCATAACACCAGAGGACAACTGGTTTAAAAGATCTTGCACTATGAATAATCCAAAATCCTAAATCCTAACTCTACACATTCAGTTTCCTGCAAATATTTAAATCTTTATATTTGACTTAGTAAAAGACCAAAATGCATTTAACTTGTCGACGTGCATATTGAAAACAAGAGAGGAGTGAGACCAGTACTGAGCAGGATGAGGAAGCTCAAAACTCCTAGCTTGGAGGCCTTACCGAAGTTGATGATTCACACACGGACCATCTACCTGAGGCGTCAGGTGTCCTTAAACAAAGGACAGAGAATGTCCTTCAGTGGCCACTCTCACATGGATGGTTTCACCAGTTGCCACCATCTTCCTATTTCCACTGCAAAACACCTTCTATCAAAACAAAACAAAACCAAAACTCTTCAAAACTGCTGATAAGAATAATTTTTTCCCCTAAAGAACCATTCTGATCATGACACTGCCTTATTTAAAGGTCTTTCTTCCCTGGATCTAAACTCTCTACTTAGTCCACAATACTCATGAGTGTTGGCCACTAAACCATTGTTTTAGAATGATGTGCAGTAACAATTGCTTTTCATACTGCAAGTCATGAGCCAGCAGTTCCTAAAACTCAACCTAAATAGGCTGTGAGGGGGCAGGAGAGACGACATCTTAACAGTTACATTTATATTCCTACCTCATCAGTAATAAGGCTGAAAAGTGTGTGGAAAGATATCCATTACTATTATGCATAGTAGCAGAAAAGAAAGGAAAACTACTTAGATGTTGAAGAGAAAATGGCAGAGTAAATTTTGGTGCATTCGTACAGCCTTAATGTATATGAGAATGAAGAATCATTTTTGAAGTTTTTAAAAAATATTCATGCCTGTTAGTGAAAAATGAGGACAAGGTAGATATTCATTCTGGTCACATTTACAAAGACTATGCACACTATGAAAATAAATCTACGAGCTCTAAACATGTGATACATACACATTTAGAAATGAGAAGAAACTACTAACATTAATGTCTATTTATGTATAATGATATTAGGAGTCATTTATGTGATTTTATTTTCTTCTTGACACTTCTTTGTATTCTCACATGTTTGGCAGAAAAAAACCATGTGTTACTTTTACAAATAGTAAAGTTTACAACTGATCTAATTTTCACTGACTTCCTAAAATGGACTTTTATTATGTGATTTGTGTGAAGCACATGCCTCTACGATTCATATTCTGTAATCTAGAATGACAACATTCATTCCTTGGATTTTCTTGTGAGTTAAATGGCAGCCTCTTGAATTTGTGTAATGCCAGTAAAGTGGTTTGAAGATGAAAACTGCTACGTAAGTGCTAAGTATTGTTACTGATCATTAAAAATCACTTGACATAACACAAGTGATTCTCTTCATTACTGGCACGAAAGCGATTTTCTCTAGGCAAAGGGTAAGGACTTATAATATTGACATTTTAAAAAGGGTAATACTATGAGATATAATGTGCTGGAAATACTTAACTTGCCTTCATTTAAGTCCAGGTGGTACAATGTTTTATTTTGTGGAGTCCTAAATTTATGTATGGCAAATGCTAATACCGATACATTGTAAATTTTTGCAGAAAATTTGCTGAATCAATGACATTTTCAGGAAATAATGTTTCTGATTAGTAAGAATGACTGAGGTGCAGGTGGCTTGCTGAGGAGGTACTGGTCCGCTCAGTACTTGACGGAGGGCAGTTGCAGCTGGAAAAGATAATAATGTTAATTCAGACATCGGTTTTTGGGGTTGAGAGAGGAATGAGGGGGCACACGTTTTACAAAGGCTGGTGTGTGCTTACTGAAGGAAAGACGGTTTCTGAGTTTTGTCCTTCAGATCACGGTCATTTGACGCATGTGATCATCTGCTAGTTCACCAGTACCATCCAAGAGGGATCTCTGGGTTGAGCAGGCAGCAAATAACATCTTTCTTTCTCTTTCTTTTCCTTTTATTTTTTATAAATAACATCTTTCATTTATTGACTGGAATCTAAGTGTCTAAGTGTTTTACAGGCATTTGGGTGCTGATAACTACCCACAAAGCCTGGATTCAGTTTACAAATACTTGACAAAGAAACTCACACTCAAAGGTTGTGACTTGGCCACACTTACACAGATAACAAGTGTTTTTAGGTGCCATTCCACTCCTCTGAAGGACGGGGAAATTTGGAATGCCCCAGATGGACACTATGGGACTATAGGTTAAGAATGGGAAGGAAAGAAGGGAAGAATAGGAAAAACTCTATCTTACACCGTATGTTATTTCCACCTTTGGTGATAAATCTTAGTTTGGAATTCACTCTCATCAAGCAAAGAGCTTTTTGCTGCCTGACTTCAGGGTGGTATGAGAGAAATGAAACAGGATTAGAAAATGAAATTCATATTCTTAGCTCTGTTGCTAATTGGCTGATTGTTTTTGTTCTCATGTATCCAATAGAAATAACCATATTTTTATTAGCATCATTTGAGATTAACAGATGTGAAAACATTTACGTGGTAAGTGATTTCTTACCCATAGGATTGCTATTTCAGCCATTAGAGCATTCTTGAATATTTTGGCTTACTCTGTGACACACTGAGAAGTCGGTGAAGTAGTGGTTACCCGTTTCCTGTGATTTCATTGTCACTCTGCCAGTTGAAGGCGGTGTCAGTTCATAGCACACAGTGACCACATTTCTGAAGGTGTTTGTAGCACATAGATGCCGCTCAGGTGCCCTCCTTCAGCTATTCAGCATCCGTAAAGCTGTCCATTCACAATGAAGCTTGTAATATCATGGGAAAGTTACTTTAATATATCATTTCTGCTCATTTCTGCTCCCTAGTTCCAGAGAGAGAAACTCTGCAATACTTTATATAACTTTTCTCCAGGTCTTTATATAACTTTTTCTCCAGGTCTTTATATAACTTTTCTCCAGGTTGTTACCATTACCTGGTTTCCAAGAACAGGTTATGCTCCTTCAACTTCCTTAACGTATATGGATTTAAATTGTAGGGAGAATTTACCGGAACTCTCTCAAATATTCTAACATAATTACTTATCCAGTAATACTGCTTTGAAGAATAATTTGTACAATTCTTTTTGGTATTTAAAAAAAAATTACCTTATCCATATATTCAGAGTCTCATCTCAGTCCCAAGCACTACATAGGTACTAATTAAAGGTCATTTAGGCCACTGGAGCTGTCCTGAAAGAATGCGAAAGCTAAGTAATATTTTAAATGATTTTGTCCTTTATCTTCTTACTTGGTTTCACCAAATACTGGGTTCCTGTTTAAGTGACATGACTTTTGTCACTAAAGCAAAGCATAAAAAGATAAAATCATAGAAATTGTGAAAAGCTTAATACTGTCACTACCTTTATTGTATGAAAAAAAAATTCTAAATAGCCCAGAATATCTCTATACCTAAAAAAATCCATGTAGACATAGAATGTTCTCCAGAGTTGGACCCACCTCATCTCCCAAGGAAGTAATCTCCAAGTCACCAGCACCATTAGTAGCAAATCTTTACGAAGGGAGTCTGTGATATGAAGGTCATTGTATCTATTAATTCTCAGATCATAATCAATATTCAGAGAAGCATAACTTGAATATAAGATCATAGGTTGTTCCAGACCATGACTATGCAGAGAAGTTAGAAACCATCAACTCCAGACATAAAAAGTCTTTGGGGGAATGGTTAGGAATTATGAAATTTTAGAGCATAAAAAAAAGAGCAAGCAGTGGTGGTGGTAGTAGTGGTGGATCTGTGTTATATTAATAACCCAGTTGTGCTGTATTTGAAATTATCTGGGAATTTATCAGTTTAATTAATGTGGATTTCAATTAGAACTTTTAAATTCCATTTTAAAGAAAAAATATATGTTTCCTAATACAGTGATTATAAAATAATTTTGTACATGATTTTCTAAACTATTAATTAGAAATTATTAAGAAGACAACATGAGTTTACACAGTGTGCTTAAATTTCACTGTGATTCATAACGCCAGTGCAACTGTGAGTGGGCCAGTATGGGTCATCAGGTTACGGTCGTTTTATTCTTTCTGCTTCTAGTCAACAGGAAGGATAGGAATAAAGGCAATTCACTTTATTTATAATAAAGTTTAATTTCCAGAGGTAGAGTACAAAGTTCCCAGTTTGGTTTGGGACAAAGCTCCTTCTGTAGATTCAACATAGGTAAATGTCCAGGAACATGCTCTGTGACCTTGAGTTTTTCTAAATATCCATGTAAATAAAACTGAATTTAGCAGATATTTATTATACAGATGAGTGCCAAGTATATTAGACATTGTAGGCAATACAGAGACCAATAAAAAGACTACTTTTAGGAGTGTGTGTGTGTGTGTGTGTAACAGGCATAACATAGCAACATATGTCCATCTCTGGAGTTATTACAAATGGATAGAGAGGTACTTTGAAGAAAGATGGCTGAGAAGAAGGATCCTAGGCTCACCTCATTCCATGGTTACACCAAGATAACACGCATGCCCGTGCAAATCATGCAGCAGATGACCCCGTCACGGGCAGAGCAAACCCTCCACAGCTAAATGTAGAGGCCACTTCCAAGAGGGTAGATAGGGCAGACACCATTGCCCAACCTTTGGTTGGGAGCCAGACTGATCTGTAGTGTATGCATGGGAGGGAGGGATGCTGTGAGTGTGGAGAGAAGAGAGGAGCAGACCCCACTCTAGGCACCCCAGGCACGGGGAGCCTGCGCTAGGAAGACAAATCCCTGTAACACTGGGCTTTGAAAAACAGAGGGGCTTAACTTCTTGGGTTCTTACAACCAGTAAGGATTAACACCTGAAACTTTTTAAAAAATCAGTCCCTAGGCTCTGAGAGAGCCAGAGGGAGATAGGAAACTGAGTCCCTGCCCTTAATGAGCATGACAGGGGCACCTGGGTGTCTCAGTCAGTTAAGTGTCTGACTTTGACTCAGGGCATGATCTCACAGTTCATGAGTTCGAACCCTGAGTCAGGCTCTGTGCTGACAGCTCAGAGTCTGGAGCCTGCTTTGGATTCTGTGTCTCCCTCTCTCTCTGCCCTCCCCCTGCTCATACATACATGCACTGTCTGTCTGTCTCTCTGTCTCAAAAATCAACAAAAAATTTTTTAAATAAAAAATATATTTATTTGTTGCTATGAAATTTATAGAAAGGGAAATCTGTATTTATTCATTAATACTGTGCAATTGAGAAGCTTGTGAATTTTAACAGTAAGTTAAGCTTACTCATTACCCCCACTTTTTATTATTAACCAGTTGATAAAAATATTTCCAATATATAATTCAAACTTTTTGTTAGCTAACAGATCAATAGGGGTGTGTGTGTGTGTGTGTGTGTGTGTGTACATCTACACATGCCAATGTAACAAAACGGTGTCTTTAGACAAATTTTGAAATGTAGACGTACCTTTGCTGGAAAATTACTTGACTAAATGGCCTAAAGGATTTAAAAAGTTGTTTGCTTGCTTTTTGTTAGTGGTAGCTGACTTCTTAAGGCGTGACACCCAGATCTACTTTTAATAGATTCGATGACATGTATTATTATCGGTTTTCTTTCTTCAGCAAAGCTGCTTCTTGATACGATTTGCTTCTTTCATTTCCTATTGTTTTATCTCTTACTGTGCATGAATTATTTTAGGTGATCTTTTATTTGTGTCTTTATTTCAAGCCACTTCAAATGTATTTTTGAGCTATTCGTGGAATAGATTGATAGATGGTAGAATGATAGAAAGATAGATGATAGGTAATAGTGTCCTTCAGTAAAGAATACAGGTCCCCAAATAGGTGTCGTTATTTAGTCTCTTTCATTATATCCTTTTTGTCTAGTATCATAAAATGGAATGCTACCCATGCATTTTCTGACAGAATAGGAAATTGTGTTTTTATCCATTTGAAAATTTTACCTTGAATGTTTTGTCCTACATGACAGCTTTAAAATAATGCTGCTTTTCAGACTGTATTGCCTGCAGCTGCTCTTCGGGGATCCTTTTTTTTCCCTCTGAGCACAGCGCTCATTTTTGCACCTTCATTGTACACATGGATCGAAAAGCAACTGGCTGCTTTTTCAGTAGACTCTTCTTAGGAACTAATTAGAGTCACAAGCAGAGACAAACAGTAAATCAAAAGGCTGCCTTTTTATTTACATTCCTCTGATCATTTGCACTTTGGTCATTTTATACATCTCTCAACATGTGGATACAGGGGATGGTGACAAGTCACTTAACAATCAGGAAATGAATGTGGCTCTGGTGTGTTGTCGGCAGGCATTTGCTCCTTTCTCTTCTCCACAGCCTGCTGAAGGTGAATATTAAGCAAGATGAATTCAGCTTACTGGATGAAGGACATTTCTTTTTGTCAAAGGAGATCAGAGCTGTTCAATCCAAACGCCTGCTGTGCATACGGAGCAATATACTTTGGGTGTCATTTTCACTCCAGGTGCTTCCAGTGCTGTCAGCATAGCTAATCATGGGTTCCTTTTTTTGAAATTATTATATTATCAATGTACATCTAGGAGGGAAATGCCTGAAATATGTCAGATGGTATACTAATACAGTAGGTGGAATTGTAAAAATTACAAATATAGAATGTAAAACTGATTCATATTCATATATAATTATGGTCTTGTTGATAATTATTGAACTTGAAATTTAGTCACATCATCATAATTTATATGAATTAGCATATTTTAGGATATTTCATACTTGCTTAGCAATATTACATAAATAATGAAAATGGACTAATACTGACATACCCGAAAACTCTCATGGGTCTGTAATTTTAGTTTGATAATTCCCAAAGAGTTTTATTCAAGAGGAATTTTCATGTAAGTTCTCAACAAAATGTGCTTCAAAAGGATTGCTTTCCTCCGATTTGCTCTAGGACTTGAGGACATAGTAAGTAATAAGCAAGCTTTGTTCTTATTTTTTTAATGTTTTCATTTATTTCTGAGAGAGAGGCAGCGTGAGCAGGGGAGGGTCAGAGAGAGAGGGAGATACAGAATCTGAAGCAGGCTCCGGGCTGTGAGCTCTGAGCTAGCTGTCAGCGCAGAGCCTGACTCAGGGCTTGAACCCACGAACCACGAGATCATGACCTGAGCCGAAGTCGGACGCTCAACCGACTGAGCCACCCAGGAGCCCCAAGCAAGCTTTGTTTTTAATAAGTAGTTAGTTCTCATCAAAATTGCCATTCTTTGGAGAAAAAAAGAAAAAGAAAGTATGTATTTGACACAGGAAGACACTAATGTAAAATAATTTCCTCCACATAGCATTATCTCTGTTAGTGTAAGCCTGAAGTTATTGTTCAGAAATAAGCCGATTGTTTCATCAATTGTAGTAGTAAATGTAAGTCATAAGTCTGTTTAGATTTTGCTAATATGGACAATAACTTAAGCATATATTTCTCCATATAGCTTCAACATCTATTTTATACTTGAAATCATAATTTTCACAACACCCTTGGCAAATTCTGAAAAAAAGTTGCATAAAATATTGTATGAAATTTGTAATACACATCTATTATTATGATGCCATAATATGAAACATAACATGCAGATCTCACTAGATTTTTCCATTTACTGTGATTGTGGGAGTTTGTCTCTTAAGCAACCATGCATTACGCTCACAGTTTCATTTGTAAGGCACTCAGTTAGGGCCGTGGGGATGGCCTGCCTCTGCTCTGTGATGTCTGATGCCTCGGCCAGAAGTCTCAGAAGCTGGGAGACAGGGCAGCTGAGCTGTGGGCTCACTCACACGCACACCTGGCAGTGAGTGCAGCCTGCTGGCTGGGACCTCAGCCAGGGCTGTCAGTCAGAATTCCTACAGGAAGCCTCACTGAGTGCCCCAGACTTGTTCACGGCACTGTGGGTTGGTCCAGGGGAGAACATCTAAAGATTGGGGGAGTCAGGTGAAGGTCATGGAACTTACTATGACCTAGCCTCAGAGTTTCCAATTCTTTCCCATTCTCCTTGTCAAGGCCACCGTAGCCTGCCTGATTTCAAAGGTGGGGGCTGGGGAGGGAGGTAGACTGATAGGTAAGTAGCAAAGCTCTGGAAGAGCTTAGTGGATAGCTTCGATTTCCCTGACTTTTTATTTATTTGTGCTTGCCACTGGGTTTCCATTATTGGCAGTTTTCTACATTATAGCAGTTACTAGATGGATTTGTTTAGAACCAGTCAGTATAATTCTTAACACATAGTGGTTGGAAGTGTCTTATTTTTTATCATGTCTTTTTATTGAACATTACCAAACTGTTACAAGAGAATGGGTGAAAGAATTTGTCATGTGCCTTGACGTGTTACCAGAGAATTCTTACTCTAGAACGCAAATATTAAATTATGTTAAGAAAGGATTGTCTGCAAGGAAGATAACAAGGGCCTTCCCCTATTGAATATTGTGCAGTGAGAACGAAACCACAGGGCACCAAGCATAAATGGGCACATTTTGTCTTACAACATATCCAAAGTCACAGTTTGCCCAGGGAATTTAAGATGGAGTCTGACCAGAGTCGGAGGATGGATTTTGACCATACAGCAAGGAAGCGAGCACAGCAAGGAAGGTGATCATAATGTAAATAATACATGCAAAAATACTGAAACCCCACTTAAAATCATTCCTGTTTGAAGATGGAAAACAACAATGTAATTCAAATGATAATTGATTTAGTAAATTATAAATACATATGCTGAACTTATTTCTGACACAACCACAATAAGTATCCTATATATTATAGAACATCTCTCCAAATCATTAAGTTAATTTGGGAGGAATAAAAAAAAAAAAAAACTCCATATTCCTTCAAACATGAAGATACATACTCTACTCTAGGCCAATATAAAGAGTATATAATATGAACCACAATCCAATCAAGTATTCATTATACTTAATTTCATTTTCTCTAACGATCATATTTAAGATTACTTGCACAAGAACAAAGACATATTGTGCAAAATAGCAGGTGCTATAGTTAAAATGAATGAAATTCTCAATGTAACTTTTTAAAGCTCTAATATTCAGAATTACTGAATGTTTTACTCTCCAGGTTGTGGTTTTGTAAAATATTTTTTTCTTCCTCAAGCCTGCCAGTGTTTAGTGCTGATTTAAATTTATCCTTATCTTTCTAAAGAAATAAAGCTATAAATAATTCTCCAGAAACAACAATTTTCATCTCTAAAATTTCATTCCATCAAATCACATCGGTGAAGATAACTAAGACCACAGAATCCTCTCTGTACATAAAATGCCTGCCATGGGACACACCGTGGACTTCGCTATCGGCTGGTTTGTCTCTTGGGTTTAGCAAGTTCTACGCTATTTTTAATTCAGCAAAAGCTCTCCTTGGCCATCTTCTGCACAATCTCTTGAAGACGTGTGCCTTGGGGTTGGGGTTGCCAGCATGATAATGCCTTTTAGAATGTCAAACTCTTACTGAATTCTGCCTCATAGTTTGTTACCAGGAACACAGAGTGCTTTACTTAACAGTGACTTTTTTATTTGATGCTGCTGGTATCCTGCTCAGTCTGTAAAGGCCAGGTGCTTCTACCGGCACAGAATGCACGTGGTAGTGCTGTGTCCAAGTCCTGCGGCTTTAACCTTCTCAACACCAGCCCCTCACAACTTTTATACGACCACTGCTTTGATTTTTGCTTCTATCATTTTTTTTAATGTTTATTTTTGAGAGAGAGAGAGAGAGAGAACATGGGCAGGGGAGGAGCAGAGAGAGAGGAAGACACAGATCTGAAGCAGGCTCCAGGCTCTGAGATGTTAGCACAGAGCCTGATGCGGAGCTTGAACCCACGAACTGTGAGATCATGACCTGAGCTGAAGTTGGATGCTTAACTGACTGAGCACCCAGGCGCCCCTCTATCATTTCTTTCATTGGCTGTGATTTGCTCTTTGTGTTCAGCTTTTACCTCTCCTCCCCGACAATCTATCTTCTGCATTATTTCCTACATTATATTGCTACTTCGTGAAATTAATTATTGGCCCCATATCATGGTCAGAGAAGATAGTTGGTATGATTTGTCAGCAGGATGAAGTAAGAAAGATAGCCCAGTCTTCTTTCCTGGCCCACTTACATGACCAAACTCTTCTCATAGTGTTCTCCAATGCTTTTCCCTCTCTCCTTCTTCCTCCTTACCTCCCTCCCTTCCCTACCTCTGTCTCTTCCTTCCTTTTATTTACTCATTCCAGAAATATGTATTGAGATCTCGCTATGTGCTAGGGACCTTCCAAGGCTCTGGAATACACTCAGGGGTAAAAAAGACCAACTTTCTGTTAGGCATCTAGAATAGTGAAGAGAGATATCCTGCCATCAAATAACAGTTCCCATGTATGTAAAATTGCGGCCATGACAGGTGTTACAAAGCAGCGCAGTGTGCAAAAAGGGTATACACTCGGAGATCTTCACCTGGGAAGAAGGGATCTGGGCAGGAAGATTCTACAGGCTTTATTCTGCCACATGGCATGAAGTAAGAAGTCTATAACTGGTGGTTTTCATTTATTCAATTAGGGACCTAATTGAATAGCACCATACTATGCTAGTGCTGGGAAAATAAAAAAGATTATAAAATACAGAGACTCTACTCTCCCTCTGGGGTGGTTAATTACCCAAGTTAGGGAGTCAGGACCTGGGTCGAGGTCTCTCTTGGAGGAGGCAGCAGTGTCAGATGAGGTGGATTTTGAAAGCCTAACAAGGGTGACAGGAAAACAGCAGATAATTTGTGTCCTCTCTCTTTTTTCTTTTTACACCTGACAAGAGCTTGATCCATTGTATAGATCTTGCCAAAGTACAAGCTTTTGGTTTCATTGATTTTTCTGTATTGTTTCCTTATTTTCTATTTCATTGATTCACACTGCACTGTTAAAATTCTTATTTCCTTTATTCTGCTTGCTTGAACTTTTGTTTGCTCTTCTTTCTCTAGCCACCTAAGGTAGGGAAGATTAGATTAATGTTCTTAGATCTTTCCTCATCCCACACGTACATTCAGTGCTATACATTTTCATTCAAATCACTACTGCCTTTGCTGTATCCCACAAATTTTTATGTTTTATTTTTAATCTGTTCAAAATGTCTTTTAATTTTTCTTGACACTTCTTGACCTGTGTGTTTCTTAGAATTGTGTCAGGTTAAATTAATGCAACAGGGAGGCCATAGACTGAGGTGGCTCTAATGCCTTGGTAACCTACCCAAGGAAATTGAAACCTAAGCCAGACTCAATGCATTGGTATCTGAGAAAAATGGAACTTAAAAACAACCAACCATAAACAGCCAACCGGGCTTTCCCAAGTAAGGCAATTACTTAAGCTACAGCCAATGAGATAACTTCCTTGCTCTGCTCCCTTGTCTTCTCTACAAAAGTCTCTTCCCTAGTGCTTGTCAGTGAATCACTCCTAACCACTTCCATTGTCACTGCCTGATTTGAATCAATGAATACTCAACTAAACTGTTGAAAATTTTAACGTGCCTCAGTTTAGCTTTTAAGTTTACTTATTTTTGAGAGAATGAGCAAGGGAGGGGCAGAGAGAAGGAGACGCAGAATCCGAAGCAGGCTTCACGCTCTATGCTGTCAGCACAAAGCCTGATGCAGGGCTCGAACCCACAGACTGCGAGATCATGACCTGACCCGAAGTCAGACGCTTAACCGACTGAGCCACCTAGGTGTCCCCAGTTTAGCCTTTAAAAGTTCTGGACAGGGGCGCCTAGGTAGCTCAGTCGGTTGCTCTCTCTCTCGCTCTCTCTCTCAGAAATAAATAAAACATTAAAAAATTTTTAAATAAAAGTTCTGGACAAAATCCTTTCCCAACCATGTTGAGAGGAATCATGTAAATTCTATAATAGGAATGGCTTAAAGAAGAATTATATCACTGACCTTGACAGGATGTATAGGGGAAATATACAGGTGAAACATCTCATGGAAAAGAAAACTGTCATGGGTAATGGCATCAAGTAAAAAAAGGAAGATAAATTTTTATTGTTGCCACTTTGAAAGATTAAGTTTCTTAAAGAATCAAAATATTAACAAACCAGGCCACTATATTAAAAAAAATCACAACTTGTTGGGACAAGCACTGGGTGTTAAATGTAAACCAACTTGTCAATAAACTATTTAAAGAGAAAAAAAGAAATCAATAAAATCATCCATGATCATAAAAGAAAGATCACAAACACTGTACATAACAAAAAAAAAAAAAAAACAAGTACCCAGTCAGAAACTTATATTTGCTAAAACATACCATTTTTGGACTAAATCTGTGTAGATGACCATGTGATATGTGAGGTACACATCAGATTGTTGAGATTTGCAGGTAAAACCCATCTTCCCCATTTACTATATGTGTCTTCTTGGCATCTTACTTAGATTCTTTGAGCTGAAGCTCCTCAGAGAATAAAGAATACAATACTTATCTCAAAGGATTGCTGTGGGAGTAAAATACAAAATATTAATGTAAAATAGTGTGTACAGAGTAGGCGATCAGTAAACATGAGCTATCTCCAGTCGTTACCTTTAGAAGGCTTCTGATCAAAGTTCATGATTAATATAAGATAAATCTAAAGAATTTCTTCACACACATCTATTTCTCTGTATAACTTTTTAATTTATAACTGTGCACTTTTAAGAATGCTTTAAGAATCTGACACACTGAAAACTCTCTAGAATCACTGAAGTAAAAGTTCCACAGCTCTGAAGAAAAATAAATAATAGGAAAATTAGTCTGTAATCTTAGTAATCTTCAAGATGGCACTACAATGTCAGGCCAATTCCTTTGGAAAATATAAATTTTCAGCATATTTCCTTGTATCTTAAATGTGCCAGATGAAATGTGATTTTATATTTACATGCTGTAGCTGTTACTTAGAAGGAAAATGGTCTATGTCACATAATTTCCAAAGAAGCAGCAATAATGTTATTGTGCTCCTCTTGATTATAAAGTATAGCATGAAAAACAGCCTTGGAGACTTCCAAAGGTACCCAAAGTACGTCTAAAGAGAGCGGTAGAGACACCAGGAGAATCCAGCTGCGAACGTATTCCACAAAAGCTATTTACGTGTTAAGGGACAGGGTTTAATTACTAGTGTTACAGCTGTGAGGTTAATGTGCAGATCTGAGATTCTATCACAAAGGACCATTATATGTACTTAACATGCCACTTAGTCCTATAATTTCCCCTTTTATAGTAATGCATAGTAATGCACGTACATCTGAAAGTACTAGATGAGTATTGTGATGGCTGTTAGTAATAACAGTAATGATGAACGTGATGATAACCACCATTTATTAAATAATCAAAATATGCTGGGTCCTTTCTTTACTAAGCACTTTCTACACATCACCTCCTTTGATTCTCTCAACAACCCAATTAAATTGATGCTATTATTATCTCTATCTTGAAGAAAGGAACTTAAGGCTTTAGTAGATAATTTGCTGGGGAGGGTATTTTTGGTTAAATACCCAATCATCACTCCTTGTTATGCCCATCAACTGATTCCTTGCCAAAGAACGTCATTTTTTTTTTTCAAGCATGAAAACAGCTGGTGATGCCTGGTCCTTCTCCAGCTCCAGGGACTAAAAACTGAGTGCTCTCATTCCAGCATATCCCTTCCATCTCCCTTGGGGTTGACTGAGACGTGAGCTTGAACACCTATCTCCAAAAGAACTATAAGGTCTACTTTTGCTGCGTGACTTGTAGGAAAAGTCACTCACTTTTTAGAAGAAACAATCAAACAGAAACCAGTGTTGTGTCTTCTGGGCATTGAGTGTCTTGAGGATGTAAGACCTAGAGCTGCTATCAGCACCTTGATACTACAAGATGAATGAACGTGAAGGCCAGGTCCTCAAGCCATCTCCCATCCAACACCCCAATACCAATTCTTCCTCCCCTGCTCTATTTTTCCCCTAGAATGTACCATTTTGTAGCATACTGTATAATTCCCTCTTATTATATCCTATGTTTATATGTGTTACACATTATTATATTCCTTGTTCATATATGTTGTCATATATCATTATTGTACTCATTTTCATATTCAGCTTCACTCCCTGGCAACAGAGAGCAGAGGTTTTGTGTGTGTCTCACTAATCTATCCTGAGTCCCCGGAGCAGTGCCCTCCGCAGGGACGTGCCCACCTCTCTCCCTGTCACGGGAAACACTAGAAAGAACCTGGATCGCTGAGGTACTGAGCTAACCAGTCATCTTACTGCTAGACTTCCTATATTGTGAGTAATATGGTCCCTTGAAATCAGAATTAAATGGGCTTGGGCACTGGTGTATTCAGAGTCAAAAATATCAAAAAGTAATACACATATCAACTTTTTCTGCTGGAAAAGATGATACATGAGATTCAAATGTACGTCTGCCTGACACTCGAGACCATATTTCTTACCACATACTAAACTGCACCGTGGACATATTAGTGGGAGATGCTGTGAGATCCCCTTGAAGTGGGAGAAGGAGGTTGAGTGAAGGAATCATTCCATAAGCCACAGACCTACTTGTGCATCGGGCTTTGGAATGGACACCAGGGGCAAGGGTACACTGAACTTGCTCTTCATCCTAAGACTATACGGGGGGTGTATGGTGCACGTGGGGGAAACACGAAGAAGTAATCTACTTCTCTCAGTTAGGATGCTTTTCATAGCGAAAAACAGAAAATCCCAGTTGAATTCATCTACTCAAACATATGTGGGATTTATCGTTTCATATAATAAGGAATCTGGAGTTTGGTGGACTCAGGGTTGTTCAATTCAGAAATACAATAAATGCTATTAAGGACACAGATTCTTTCTGTCTTCCCACTCTGTCACCCTTAACTGACTGTTTAACTCATTATTTCAAAGTGGCTCAGTAATTCCAGCCATCACATCCTCCCCCACATCAATGTCAAGTAGCGGGAAAAAATAATTAACTTTCTATTTTGTCAGCTTTCTTGAAATAATATTGACAAACAAACTTGTAAGACATTTAAATTGCACATAATGATTTCATGGAAGTATATATATATGCCTGGTGACAGGATTCCATCACCTCACATGTTTGCTTTTTTTGGGGAGAGGGGGTGAGAACATTTATCTTAGCAAATTTCAGTTATACAGTATGTATTATCAACTATAGTCACCATGTTATACATTAGATCCTCAGACCTTACTCATCTTATAACTGAAAGTTCGCTTTTTTTAGACCAGCCTCTCCCTATTCCCCCCACGCCTAGCCATGGCAGCTACCCCTCCTACCCCGCCACTGCTCTGTGACTTCAGCTTTTTTCTTCCTCCTTCCTCCCTCCCTCCCTCCCTCCCTCTCTCCCTCTCTCCCTCTCCCCCTTCTTCCTTCCCTCCTTCCCTTTCTTTCTTTCTTTCTTTCTTTGTCTTTCTGTCTTTCTTCTTTTCCCTCTTTTCTCCCCCTCTCTCTCTCTCCAAGATTCCACATATAAGTGATACTATGCAGTATTTGTCTGGTTTATTTCACTTAGAACAATGGCTTCCAATTTCATCTGTATTGTCAGAAATGACAGAATTTCTTATTATTTAAGGATGAGTAATATTCCATTGTGCGTATATATATATATATATATATATATATATATATTACATTTTATTTATCCATTTATCTAGCAACTGACAATTAGATGGCTTCAGAGGGAGTTTTTCCACATGTAGCTGTGCCGTGTGTCTGAGAGCAGAGAGAGTCTCCTAGGAGAGAGAGAGGAGCTGAGGAGTCTCCTGTGTTGCCATCTTGGTCAGTTACCCTTCACTCTTTAAGAGCTAAAGAAACATCCCTAAAATATTCAGTAGGCAAATATATTGTAGGTAATTGGCTAGATTTGGATCATATGCACATTCCTAAGCCTGGTAAGAGGAATATAATAACCATGATTCATTTGAGAAGAGACAGACCTGTGCCCTGCATCTGCAGAGGTTTACCAGACGTATGCATTTTATTTAGAACAAGGTCAGAGCAGAGGGCTGATGTCTGAAAAAGTCAGAGTACTCTTAGTGAGAAAGAAAAGGGTGGATGGCTGTTGAGTGGACCTCAAGTGTTCATGACTTTAGTTTAGTTCTCATGTTACATGATCCCTCGTGGGCATTTGACAAAGTTGCTCATATCCTTTTCTGGATTTCTATGAAACAACTTTCTGTCAATCATTTCTTAGTTATTGTAAAAGTTAAATATAATGAACATAAAACAAAATATCCATGTATTGTTTTGGATATTATGGCTACATTAAAAAAAACACGAAGTTTATTTGCTTAAAATAGTAATACTTATCCCCTTTTTTTTAAAGTTGATTTTGAGAGAGAAAATGTGTGTGTGTGTGTGTGTGTGTGTGTGTGTGTGTGTGTGTGTGCGTATTTATAGACAGGAGCAAGACAGAGAGATAGAGAATCCCAAGCAGGCTTTGTGCTGTCAGTGTAGAGTCCAGTGTGGAGCTCAGTCTTACGGATTGTGAGATCATGACCTGAGCTGAAATCAAGAGTCAGATGCATAACTGACTGAGCCACCCAGGTGCCTCCTAACTTCCCTTTAATCCGCATCCTCAGCAAGGCTCACTGGGAATACTGGGTGTTTGTTCCACAGAGCACAGGCTGGGGTGGCCGGCACGGCGGAGCTGCAGTCACTTGTGACTCATTCATGTGGTGCGTGTGGCACGTGTGCTGAGAGGCAGCAGCCGGGGCTCCTTGGACATCTCTCCTGGTCTCCATCATTGTCTCTCTGTGTGACCTTACACTGTGGCCTCAGGGATTCTGAGGTTATGAGCTGAGAGAGAGCTAAGGGAACCAGGAAGAGGCTTTATTGGCTTTTCAACTGTGGCTTCAGGTGTTACATGGTGTCCCATTCACCATAGCCCGAGCCTTTGCACACACGGGGGGAAACAGGGAACTCAGCTTTTGTGAGGAGTGTCAGCATGACATCCAAAAAAGAACACATGGTGTGAGATGTATCAGAGCACAGATATTAATATGTAGTTTTAGAATATCATTAGTGATGTTGTAAAGATTATTTGGGTAAGAAAGTAGAAAACATTATAGAAAGTTTAGCAGAAGAGATACATAGATAAAATCTGTGATATATTACTTTACAAAACAAAATTAATGATAATAGTACTGAGGGCATAATATATGAAAAAAATCAATGAAACCAAATAGATATCTTAGAGAAAGGCCCTAAAAAATGTACTATATTATTTTAAAAGGTATGACAGATAAACGGGAAGACTTCTAAGTAAATATCGTTCATACAGTTGTTTGCAAAAATAAACTCCAGAGGAGCTAAACACAACCAAACACAATGTTGTATTACCTAAAGGTAAAATGTTAAAAATACACAAACGATTAGCAGATATTTTAAAATGAGCTGTTTATTTACTGTATAAGAAGATATTCAACCACATACATAAGGAAAGAAACCCCTAGCCCCACATACAAGCAGTATGCATTGGAAGGAAAATCAATTATGTCAATATCAGTTATGTCACTATCAGGTAAAATAGACTTAGGGCAAAAGAAGCATCAGATATAATATGGATATTGAGCACTGATCTAAGAATCAGAAACACAAGACAGTGAGGAATCTATATTCACTTGATAGCAAAGCTTTAAAATCATACAACAGAAACTGACAGAAGAAACAGTTCCACAAATATTGTTAAAAATTTTAACACATCCCTTCCAGCAATTGATAGAATTGTGGCTACAAGAAAACAAACAGGCAACAACAACAACAACAAACACCTAAAGCTTAATTGCTTGAAATAACAATACTTTATTTCCCTTTCTTTTTTCTTCTCTTTATTTTTAGAGAGATAGAGAGTGCATGCGGGCAGATGAGGGGGCACTGCCCCTCGCAAGTCACCCCCACACACAAATCAATAAAGACAATGATGATCTGAGCAATATCCCACGATCATGACCTAATTGATATTTATAGAGCAACACATGCAACAATTGAAGATTACATATTTTTGCAAGTGTGCATAGCACATTTACCAAGGTAAACTAATACTTTGGTTTCTTTTCAGATAGTATAAATCTTTCACCTTTTACCAAGGTAAACTATATGCTGGCCCATAAAAATATTTTCTTTTTTTAAAATTTAACTCCAATATAATTCTATTAGTTCCAGACATACAGTGATTCATATAGTGATTCAGTAAATCTGTATCAAGATAAGTGTACTTAAAATACTTTCAATAAATTTCAAAGATTTGAAATTTTTAAAAAAGACTTTTTTTTACTATCAAAGTAGCAAAGGTAAGTAATCATTATAATAATAAATTTAGAAGCAACAAAATTGGTGAAAGATAGCAAAACAGTTAAGAAAATTATTTATCTCACCAATCAAAAAGGATGAAATCTTACCATTTATAACTACATGGATGGAACTAGAGGGTATCATGCTAAGCGAAATTAGTCAGAGAGAGACAAATACCATATGACTTCACTCAAATGAGGACTTTAAGGTACAAAACAGATGAACATAAGGGAAGGGAAGCAAAATAGTATAAAAACAGGGAGGGGACAAAAACCTAAGAGACTCATAAATATGGAGAACAAACAGATTTACTGGAGAGGTCGTAGGGGGTTGGGCTAAATAGGTGAGGGGCAGTAAGGAATCTACTCCTGAAATCATTGTTGCACTATGTGCTAACTAACTTGGGTGTACATTTTAAAAGTTAATTTAAAAAAGAAAATTATTTATCTACTGGATTATTATGACATGATTAAAAACATCTGAGTTAAAAAACATTTTGAATTTATAATATGAGAAATTGTTGTATCATGTAAAATGAAAAAAAAAAGTCAGTATATAAATCCTGCCTACCACATGTTCACCGTAATTGAAAACCTTAAAGTATAGGTGGACACTTCTGGTTATGACATGTTCACCGGTACTGAAATCGCCCTTTTGATGAAAACAAAGCAAACCTGAAAAAGTCTGTATGAAGTAACTGTTACCAGGCGTTGAACATGAGGCAGCTCAGGAATGTGAACCTGGAAAGAAGAAGAATACACACCGTGTTACCCAAGATAGATCACACTCACTCTCTGACTGGAGACACGTGCCCATTGTGGACCCATGTTCCTACTGAAAGGAGGAAGATTGGATATTTGGGGTTTTGAAATGTTGGAAATTTATGTGGCAGAACCTGAGCAAAGGGAGGGCAGAACCAAGCCGGGGGCGGGGGGTGGAGTGACAATGGTGACACATGGGGTCTTTTGAGGAAAACAGGACCAGCGATAAACTTCCTGTGACGAAGACAGCCAGGGCCCACTGAATCTAATACTCAGGTCAAGTTCGGACTCATAAAATGCTCTCCTGTCATTTCTTTTGTACCACAACTCTTCAGCGGTTGTCTTGCACGCACAGCAGCCCTGGGCTGTGGGTTTGCCAGAGCGGGAGCGGGTGGAGGAGGCAGAGCCTCAGGAAACTGGAGGCGATACTGAAGGACTTAGTCACAGGACAGAAACAGGCCGAATGTCACCAAGTCCACAGGACACCCCTTTTCTAGTCAAATCTGCAGTCTACCTCAAATCACGTTTCATAGAGGTAAATAAATTCAGATGACAAGATGCAAAATGTGTTGAAACATAACACAAACTTAAGGGACATAATCATTTTATTCATAAAATCTGAAATTCTTTTCTCATCTGCATGTGATGGAAAACAGTTGGGCAGTTATTAAATAACAACACGTTATTAAAGGGAAATATTAGTTAACAGATACTGAACTTAGGGTGTGTGGCTCATTAACACATTCATCGATGTGAGAGATCCTGACAGGTTGTAACTGCACAGGATTTATAATAGAACTAACAGAAACCACCTGGGGGCCGGCAAGGGTGGTTCTAGAGCAATCCTCTGCTGACTTCTTGCTGATTCACTGGATCAAATGCCTCTTACTACAAAAGTGCCGCACTGGAGTCTTCATTAGGCAAATTCTATAAGAATCTGTGCTGGTTCAGGACACCTGGGTGGGTCAGTCAGGTAAACATCCAACTCTCGGTCATGGTCTCATGTCATGGTCATGGCTCAGGTCATGATCTCATGGTTAGTGAGTTCAAGTCCCGTGTGGGGCATCTGTGCTGACAGCATGGAGCCTGCTGGGATTCTCTGTCTCCCTCTCTCTCTCCACCTCCCCTGCTTACGTATGCACACACATGTACTCTCTCTCACAAAAATAAATAAGCATTAAAAAAAAGAACCTGTGCTGGTCAAGGCAGATTTACTAAGATGTAAGCCATAAGGGCAAATAGAGACACTTCAAGGTACTTAGAAAATTTCAAGAGTGACTTAGAACAACAGCATCTATCTGGCAACTATAGTTAGAAATGAGAAGCTTAAAAATAGATACGGCTTTTTATTTAATCATACCATTTAGATTCTTCTCTACACTAACAAATTATGCTGTATACAAGAAAATATTTAAATCACTTAAATAAAAATTCAGCACAAGCTGCTCTTATATTTGCATGGCAATCATTTACTGCTTCTATGGAAAGCATGACAATCCTCTATGCTCTACTGACATTTATGCTACATAGACTGACACATAAGGGTACATCTGGGCCCCCTCTGCTATCTGATCAAGAATTAGAGATGAATCCCCATGATAAAACATTCGGTTGTTGGTAGGTAAATGTTCCACCTAAAAACATGCAAAGATGCCATCCTATATAATTCATATATTTTTCAGAATGTATTCAAACTGAGACACCAGTTTGCTATGCATATTGTTGTGTCAATATTCTTATTTAATTCCTTTTCCTGCTTTAATAACAAGAATGCTTAAAACAATGTATCACTTACCCATTTGGAGCTATAGTCACGCTGATAGGAATTCACTTAAAAATTTACAGGAAGATACCTTAGAAGGCAAGTCCGACTTCAGGATGAAAAACTAAACATGGAACTACTGTTTTGATGTTTTATTATGTTTACATATTTCCAAAGTCATTATTTGTCCATCAAATCAGCATTCCCTTTATATTATCTTCAATTGCTACATTAACAATAACATGTGTTATAGTAATTTATAAGTGTGCTTTTTCCACACTCATAGATGATAAATGATGATGAACAGCATAATAAACTTGATTTTAAAGAGACTACTTACTTCCAGATCAAAATAGGTTAATGAAAACATTCCAGGTGCCTCCAAGGAAAGTTCACACTGTACACAAGACAAAAAGAAAATAAAAAGAGAAAGAAGAAAAATGTGGGAATAAAAGGCATATATGCAAAACACGTCAATAATCAAAGGGTCAGTAAGTTTGAATCTTCTAGGAAGAAAGAGACGGAATGTACTCAGAAGAGTGTGCTCTTTATAAGGTCCACTAAGATCTTTCAATTTCCAAGTCCAAGAGTTTCTACTTTCAGTACTTGCCAGTAAAATTACATTTATTTTTAAAGTGCTTTGCTGGCCTGAAAATATGACTTCATCCTGAATCTCACTGATTATTGTTTTCTGAGGAGTCTCCTTTATAACAAATAACATTATGCAAATTTTTATGAGGCCTCCCATGATATCAAAGTACATTATATTAATAAACTGTAATGGCTGGAGATGGTGAATGACAGCACCTCCGTAGTCCAGATAGAAAACAAGTTCTCAAAACACATATTTGGACTTAAGTAAGTAAAGCTTGCTTTGTTTTGTTTTGTCTTTTGGGGTTTTTCTGGGTTTTTGTCTTTGTTTTTGGTCCATTTTAATAAAAGTGGAAACTGTGTTTTCTGTGGACCGTATGGGGGAAAATATTAACTAAAACAGGCCAGAGAATTTTAATGAATTGGATTAGGATAAATAAATTAATACAAATTTCCATGAAGAAGGAAAGGCTTCCAATCAAATGCAGCAGCCTGTAAATCTGTTGACATCACAGATTATTTTTTATGAATGACTCCTTTTGCATTAGAAAATACTTCATGTACTAGAGAGCACTGGTAATCCTTCACTTTACTGGTTAGCCTTAGAAATCTTTGGGCTCACCAGCCCCTTTTAGATCCAGAACTGTGCTCCAGAGAGCTTAAATACAGCTCAGATGACTGAGAATGATAATTTCCTTGGAAGAAAGTCACCACATTAAATACAATAGTTCTTTCATTTATTTTACTTTACAGAAATATCCACAAATTCTTACTTTCCTTAATTTTCATTATGTAAGCACATGGATTATATTATTGTTTCCTAACCATTATGATAATGACTTTAAATTGATATAAAATTATAAAGAATATTATATTTGTTTTATTACATATTTTTTTAATTTTATACCCTTCCCATTATTATACTTGTGCATTGTGGGCAGTACCTATACATAATTATAGTCATCATTCTCAGAGGCTCATTATAATCACAAAACTTAATTTATATTCCGTGTCTTTTTTGTCATTTTTTTTTTTTAATGTGTAGTTCCCAGTTTGGTTTAGTTAGGTGTCACATCTCTAATGTTGCCTTCAAAATGGAGGTTTTCCTGGTACAGCTTACTTTTAGAAGATCATAAATTGTAGGAATAACCCAGCCTCCTGACTCTGGAGGTTTGAAAAAACTGGATAATGTAAATAGAAAGTTAATAGATTGAGAAGATTTTGCGGTTCACTTCCCAATTACAACAAGAAAATCTGGACAAACTGTAAATTCAGATTTTTATTGGACTCATCAGAAAACTGAGGTTTCAGTCACATTTGAAGGGACAGAGGCACCCAGAGAGAGACCTGAGACCTACCTACGTGGAGCAGAAGCTGGTGGAAACACTCAAATGGTAGAGCACAGTTTTAGGAGGCCCCCACCCTTCCATGGACTTTTCCTCCAGGAAACCCACCAGGGTCTCACGTGAATATCTGAGAATGACCCCTTTAAGGACTTCCTCAGAAGGTGGGGAGTGGAGGAGAGGAGCCACTGTAAAATATGCCCAGAGCTTTCTCTATAATGAAGCCCACCCTGGATGAAAGGACTTTGCCAGAGCCTTATTCCAGCGCGGGGAAGAGGATTCCTCCCCACTCTGTGCCCCTCCAGACCTCCAGTCTCAGCAAAGAAGGAGAAAACCTTGTCAACAGAGGCCAGGGCTTCAAGGAAATAGATTGGGAACCAGGGAAGGGAGGAGGCAGGAGGAAGTGGGTGGGGAGGACACTAGGAAACAGCGGAAACACTGAGGTCACAGTCCTGAGACAGTCCCACTGAAAGAATTGGGTTTCATTGGAATATTATAGACATTTCTGCTCCCCAACACCTTATCGCCATACCAGTAGCGTTCTAGTACAGTAACAGTGGATTACAGCTGAAAGAAATGCAAGATACAGACTCTCAGAAGTGGATTACAAAGAGGGGGCCGAAGTCAAGAGAGGCGACAAAGACACCAAAGGGATTCGAAGCCTCTGACAACTGTAACTACAACAGATATTCAACACCACTCACTCCTGGCCAGATTCGTATACATTCTCCAGTGAGACGTCCATTTGCCTCCGTTTCTGTTATCTGATAATGATGTGTCTGGTCTTAAAAAAAATCACAAGGCATGCAACAAACAGAAAACTACTTTCTGAAGAGACACAGCAGTCATCAGAAGCAGACTTATATATAACAGATGTGGGAATGATCAGAGAATTTAAAATAACCATGGTTAATAATTTAGGGACTATAAGAATAGAAGAATAGATGAGTAAAGTATGGGGCGCCTGGGTGGCTCATTCAGTTGAGTGTCCGACTCTGGATTTCGGCTCAGGTCATGATCCCAGGGACGTGGGATCAAGCTTTGCGTGGAGCTTACTTAAGACTCTCTCCCTCTGCCTCTCTCCCACCCACCCCCACTCTGTCTCTCAAATAAAAAAAAAAATAGATGGGTAAAGTAGACAGAAAGATGGAAACTCAAAGAATGAAAAGGGAATGCTAGAGGAATAATATTCTGTAACAGAAGTGAAGAATGCTCCTCAGGAAACTTGAAATAGCTGAGAAAAGAATCACGAAGTATAAAGATATGTCCATAGAGACTTCCTACACCTACATGCAAAGAGAAAAGGAAACATAAAAAAAAAATAGAACATCCAAGAACTGAGACAATATCCTAAGGTATGCGTACGTATTCATAATTGGGACATCAGAAGTGGAAGAGAAAAGGGAGCAGAAGAAAAATTTGAAGTAATAATGACCAGGAACTTTCCAAAATTAAGGATAGACACCAAGCCACAGACCCAGGAAGCTCAGTTGATACCAACAGGGTAAATTTAAAAAGAAACACACACACACACACTAATATTTAGCCATATTACCACTCAGACTGCAAAAAAAATAAAGATGAAATCTTGAAAGAAGACAGGGAAAGGAAAAATATAGTGTTACCTGTAGAAAACAAAGACTTCTCATCACAACACATGTAAGCAAAAGAGGGTGGAGTGAACTGCTTAAAGTGTTGAAGGAGAAAGCATCAACCTTGAATTCTTTTTTTTTTCCTTTTCTCTTTTATACCTTGAATTCTATATGCAGCAAAATTACTTTAGAAAAAAAAAGAGACAAATACTTTCTCAGATAAACAAAAACTGAAGGAAATCATTGATAACGGACTCATCCTTCAAGAAAAATGAAGTGTTCTTGGGGCGCCTAGGTGGCTCAGTCGGTTGAGTGTCTGACGTTGGCTACGGTCATGATCTTTGGTTCGGTTATTAAAATGTTATTACATTTTAAAAATAAGTATAAATTGATATGCTTAGAAAAAATAAAATGGAATCATAAAAATGCTCAATTAAAACCAAGAAAGGCAGAAATGAGAAAAAAGAAACAAATCAAATGCAATGAATATAAAGCAGTTACAAATAAGAGAGTATTAGACCATCTGTATCAATAATTACTTTAAACGTGACTGGTGTAGATCTACCAATTGAAGATTCAATTTCTTTCCGAATTTCAGGGTGTGGTTCTTTTTCCTGTTGGGCATGGGATTTTGAATTGGAAATAGTTTAGAGAGCCAAGAGTTCTAAACATAAGAAACCCAAATCCCAGTTTCCTCCAAGTGACTACAATCTACCTGTTACATTTAATAAACTTTCTAAATATTTTTATACCTCATCAGTTTCTTTTTAGTTCATTTGACTGAACTGAGGCAGCTGTGCCTTGTGTATTTGGTTTGTATTCAAATAAATACAATTTATTTAATCCATTTATTACAATTAATTTAATATTAAATTAATAAAATATATTTTATTTAATTTATTTCTAGTTACTACTTACTTTTAGCTTTTCCTAGGAGTGATTTCTTTCTACCTGGGAGGCTCTCATAAGAAATCTCCAGATACAATATTTATCAAAGTCTAGAGACTGCTGACAACTGTATTTAAGAATAATTAGGACATGATTTAGAAGCATTTATAGAAACATTTCTAGAAATTGAGCAGAGTCTGTGACTTCTTTTGGACTACAAAAATCATGTCTTCTTTAAACACTTCTAGAAATTAAGCAGAGTCTGTGACTTCTTTTGGACTACAAAAATCATGTCTTCTTTAATATTCTAATGTTAGTGTCAAGTAGCCATTTTTTTATGCATAAACACTTTTTGGTCACCAGAATTTTTTTTTAATACAGATCTGGTATATACTATCATATATCCCGTTCTTCTGTTTTTATCCTCAAATGTAGATGGGAGAGGGAAGTGACAGAAGGAGGTGATGAGGTAGATATCTGTCTAGGTTTTGAGGGTTTTTATGCTTAAACCTGCCTTTGATTTAATTCTAAAGAAATCTATATGCCTGTAGATCTTGATTTTTCTTTTTACTGATAAATAGTACTTTTTTAAGGGATGCAATTAAACAGGAGAAGTCAACTTAAAATAATTACGTTTCTTATTCCTGAGACCTTAGAGTTATAAGCGAACATAATTTCTGAAAAATAAAGTTTTAATATTCGCTCACTGAAATGGTGACCTAATTTCTTCCTCTGGAAGATGTAAAGAAAAGCCGTACACAAGCCGCAATCTACATTGTGTCTTATCATGATGTGTAATGCAAATACAAAGATTCAGGGGAATATTTTCTCAAGAGACAGCCAGGAAATTTAATTTACTGCTAGGTTATCCAGTCTGGCAATGACAAACAGAATCAGTGTAAACTTTCAAGTAATCCCTGCAGCTTGGATTGCGTGAATTGTTGTTAACGAGTGGTAGGTCTCTCTTTAGTGGTTGCCAGTGGGTTTTATTTATTTTTTAAGCAGATGGGTTAATTTTTTATACATAGCAGCAGCATTTATTGCTCTGTGTTAGAGTCACCCTATTGACCAGCTCTGTGCATATGTAGTTGAATAACTACACCAAAATATATTGTCTCTGCCAGTTTTATTTTATACAATAGTCTCCTCCAATTAACATATGAAAATGAGCAATGTTTTTAATAAAAGTGTTTTATTTGTGTATAGCATCAGTTCCAGAGTATAAGCATGAAATGATTATATTTTCTCCAGTAACTCCCTCTCTAATGCTTCTGTGCCAAACCCCCTTTCTGGTTCCTTAATGCACCACGCATAGATTCTGAACCAACTTGAGCTGTTAAAATTTGGTGCTTGAAACACGCTCTCCCGTCTCCTCTGCTAGCCAAGCAAACCACACGTGTGTCTTGTGGCTCAGGGTTTCCTCCCCTCCCCACACTCCCTCTTCTAGACTCTGGCCACCACCCGCCCCTCAGGGCGGGGGTCAGAGTAGAGCAGTGGTTCTCATCTTCCTCAGCCAGACTAAAGCCCAAGCCCGAGGGAGGTAGGGCAGGGATCACTGTCACTCGGCTTCCTTGCTGTTCTGGGGACTCTGCTCTAGTGCTAGTCTCCAAACGTATTCACTTCACTCATGAGTAACAGCAACATTTTTGTCCTAATAAATCTTTAATTGTTTAAATATATGAGAGTTAGTCTAGTCTGCAAAAATATACACCATTGAGAGTAGACTGAGGCAGCTCTAATCGCATCTAATACAATGTGTCGCTCCGCCTTTTTAATAAAAGAAATTCAAGCAGTATGGGTGAAATTCTTGATGAAACAAACTGAACATAAGGTCATTGTACAATAGCAATGTGTAGAACAAATAGAACACCAGTCAATGCCATTAAGACTGTGGATTCTCTTACTGTGATGTTTCGTGTATTAAATGGACACAATCTCATGGCTGAGAAACTTCAATTAAGAGGAGAATCCCAATGAGGAATTTTAGGTGACATTCGCAGTTGCCCCTGAGATTATAGAAGAGAACCTGATAAGCATGTTTATTTGCATGTGTCCTATGGTTTTCCTCTACAGAACAGCAATTTATGCCTTCAGGTAGTTTTGTACAATAACAAAGAATACCACCCCACAGTTAACTAAGTGATGAACATTTATCTTGGAGAGCCTTGCTGGAACAGAGCTTACGACATGAATATGGAACACTACCTTCTGGGATATTATAAAGGGAAAAGAAAAGGGTCATTGAATTAACTATACAAATTTGCCTCTGTGACTCACTTGACAAAAATCACTTTTATCTAAAAATTTTCACTACACAGAGAGCGTTTATCATTGATGCATGAAAAATTATGAGTAAAGGCTTTAGAGTGGCCTTGAACACGAGAAGCATTAGAGTAGGGGTAGGTTCAATGTGTGATTTACTGGGGTGACAGTCACAGGATGCCCACAAGAGTTCTGGATCCTTCTCTCTAAAAGAGCAAGGCTGAGAATGCTGGTTAGGCAGAATGACATGACGGGGCAATCAAACAAATTACACAGGGAAGGATGGGGGGACAGATGGGCTGGAGCCAGATCAGTTTGGGGCATAAGATAACCTTGAGGAGACAATTTATCGATTGAGGTAATAGAATGGAAAATAGGACATCCTGGGACCTTGTATCTTTGTGAAGCTGTTATATCATCTCTAGACTGTCTAAGATTGGATTTCTTTTATATGAGGAAATAGCTCTTAAGCCATTTTTTGGAGGTTTTCTGTAGTATACAACCTAATCTACCAAAACAAATACATGCAAATTTTAATTTAGAGCTGACAAGCATGGCAATAAGAACATAAAAATATACCAGATAGTCAGCTTCTACTTTCATGAAACTTTCTATACAATGGGAAACATAGATAAAGTCATAATAGTAGTAGTAATAATAATAAAATCTGAAAGTGTTAGTTAGTGCTTGTCTGGGACACTACCTTCTTCACATCTGAATGATAAGCTTGCTGGGAAGAGTATTCTTAAAGCGGAAGGTTTTTCCTCTTGGCTCTTTGAATATACCCTGCCACTCCCAACTGCCTTGCCAAGTTTCTGCCGACAAATCTGCTAATAAGCTTATGGGGTCTTTCTATTGCTGCTTTTAAGGTTCTCTGTAACTTGACATTTTACATGTCTTGGTGTGGTTCTCTTTGGGGACATCTTATTTGAAACTCTCTGAGCTTCTTGGACCTGGGTGTCTATTTCCTTCCCTAAATAAGGGAAGTTTTCATCCATTATTTCTCCAAATCATAGTTCTGCCCCTTTTTCTGTCTCTTCCCCTCTGGGACCCCAGTAATGGCATCTTGTTATGCTTGATGTCGTCCTAGAGAACCCTTAAGTTATCTTCATTTTTTTGTTAAATTCTTTCTTTTCATTGTGCCCTCTCTTCCAGGTGCCTGATCCATTCTGCTGCTTCATCTAGTCTTTTGTTGCACCCCTCTAGCCTAATTTTTTCAGGTCAGTTATTGTATTCTTCAGCTCTGTGGCTTCTGTTAGTTACTCTCTTATGTTTCCTGTCTCTTTGTTGAGGAATATCACTGTGTTCATCCGTCTACCACATTTGGTGAGCGTCTTTATAACCATTACTTCTTTATCATCTAGATTATTTTTTTTCATATCATTAAGGTATTTTTCTGAGGTCTTGTCTTTCTTTTCAAACATATCTCTCTCTCTCTTCATTTTGCTTGACTCTGTTGTTTCTATGTCTGAGGCAAAATAGCTACCTCTCCCAGTCTTGAAGGGTTGGCGTCATGTAGGTGATTCATTCAACCTTGCCCTAGCTCTTGGTTGCTCATGAACCTTGTGATTGTCTAAACTACCTGACTTACTTTTTATATGTCCAGTTGTTCTCTTGAGGAAGTGCCAAGACTTGTCAGTGATTGAAATGGAGGAATCTCATTTAGCACCTAATTTCAAGCTGATTGGAAGCCAGACCCTTAAGCAGCAGCATTTAAAGTATACAAATATACGGGGCACCTGGGTGGCTCCGTCGGTTAAGCGTCCAGCTTCAGTTTAGGTCATGATCACAAAATTCATGAGTTCAAGCCCCGCGTCGGGCTCTGTGCTGACAGTTCAGAGCCTGGAACCTGCTTCGGATTCTGTGTCTCCCTCGCTCTCTGCCCCTCCCCCACTCACAATCTGTCTCTCTCTGAAAAGTAAATAAACATTAAAAATAAAATTTCAAATAACGAAATAAAGTATGCAAATATATATAGTGTCATGCTCCCCAATTGTAAACCCTGCTGACCTCCAGACCAGGAGCTCTGGAGGTGTCTCCTAGGTGACAGTTGTAAAAATCAGGCTCCAGACAATTACGTAGGCCCTTTATGGAAAGTGTCACTGAGCTATAGTGAGGCCAGGGATGGTGTCTTCTTGCTTCTGTTTCCTGGGAGTGCCTCCTTAGCCTCTACATGGGTAGGAAACCTGAAGTGTGTCCCTTAAGCTAAAGCTCCAGGCTAAGTACATTTATGTCTGTGCGGTGCCCTGGTGGTGGTGGGTCTTCCCGTTGTGACGGCCACAGGGAGCTCTCGCACACCAGCTCCCACGTCCACGAGGGTCAGGCGATCAAGGAGTGCCCCTGATGTCAGTTTCTCTTACCTGCCGGCTTTAGCAGGGCTGCGGAGAGTAGTGGGCGGGCCACTCGCTGGCTTCAGAAAGGCAGTAGGAAAATGTCTGGACTCCATGTGCCTGTGGCTTCAGCAGTGCCGCGAGAGAGCCTTGTCGGTTCACGTGCACTGGCCTCGCGCCGGATGGAAGAGTGCCACAGCTGCTTGGCTCCCCCCAGCCGAGGAGCAAAGGAGCGCCACAGCCACCCCCACTCTTGCCTTAGAGAGTGCTCCCCGGCTTTCCCCTAGCACTCCAGCAGGGGTGGGGGAGTGCCTCGTCCTAGCTCACCCGCCTGTGCTCACAGGCTGCCTGGCGTGTGCAACGAGGGCATCTGCCGGAAGCTCTGCGTCTGGGGAGCATTTTTTCCATTTTTTTCAATGTTTATGAATTATTTTGGGGGGTGGGGGAAAGAGAGAAAGAGAAGGTATGAGCAGGGGAGGGGAAGAGAGAGAGAGGGAGACACAGAATCTGAAGCAGGTTCCAGGCTCTGAGCTGTCAGCACAGAGCCCCATGCAGGGCCTGAACTCACAAACTGTGAGGTCATGGCCTGAGCTGAAGTTGGATGCTTAACCGACTGAGCCCCCAGGCGCCCCGAGGGGGAGCGTCTTAATTGTCCTCCAGCTGATGCCTCCAGATCAGCAGTTGACTTACCCTCACATACAGTCTAGACATTTTCAAACCGCTGTTTCTTTTTTCTTTTTTTCCTTTTCCACTGGGTCTAGGGGCGAGAGTGATTGCACATGAGCCCTTTCAGAGGGGACTCTGGGTTTCCCATAGCACTTTGGGGCCCCTGATGTGAGCTGCATTGATTTTCCAAGCCAGGTGTCCTGGGCGCTCACCTCTCCCGTGCAGATTGCAGGAGCCCGGGCACCCAGCGTGGGACACCGTTTCCTCACTCTCCCGGCAGAAACACCTGTCTGGGGAGATTGCACCCTATTGTGTGTTGCTGCGCCCAGACGGTGTCTCTGCCTTTCCTACCCAGCTCGATGAGGCACTTTTATTCTTTGTTGTGGAGAGCAGTCACTTGAGTTTTCACATCCTTTTCAGAAAGAAATAACCCGGATGCAGCTGTGGATTTGGTGTGTCCCTGGGAGGAGAGCAGTTCAGGATCTTCCTACACTGCCAGCTTTCTGCTTACAGGTTTAATTTTACATTTGAAGACAATGGAAACAATCAGCTGGCAAATTTGGCCTCAGTATACAAGTTAGAATTACAGGTCCCTAAAATCAATGGTTGTCAATCAAAGCCTAGACACTGGGTGATCTGATGAATAATTTAAAACTGATTTATTAACTGTGCAGAAGTGAAGTTAATCACACAGAGAGACACAATGTCAGTTGTCAGCAATTTACTGTTTTTGAAAACCATAGGCAGCAATTTACCGAAAAGATTAGGCCAGTTACTGTACACGTGTGACATTTTCCTGATTTAAGATGTCATCCGGAAAGCTGTAAACTGACAACTGAAGTTTGGAATGAGGTTATAAAGTTTATGAAGAACTGCTTTTACCTGAGAATGCCTATATTTCTGCTCTGGTGACACCTGAATTCACACCTCCTGCTGGGATTAAACACGTGTATGCAAATGAGCACTGCCAGAGGGGGCGATGCACTTTCCCTGGGAACCATGAAGCACCTTGCATGACTCTGCTCTAATGCACTAACTGGTCTGTGGCGATGGGCTTTTATTTCTTAGAGCTCATGTTAGTTCAAAGAAAACTCCATGAATACATTTTATTGAGTCCCCAACCATCCCAACAGATATGATTAATATAATTACTTTAATCCTATGCCGGAATTATTATTTTTTAGTTGCTTTCAAAAGAATATGGTAGGACCAAAGTAGAAAATTACCTTTGGATAGCTCAGTAATAATTGCTGGGGGCAAGATTCATGGAGGGCAGATCAAATTAATTGACAAAACGTCGAGAAGAAGTAAATTATCTGCATAGATTCAGAGTATCTACCCCTAAATATTAACTAATGACTGTGTTGAGTTTAGTTTGAGTCTACAAATTCTTTGATATTCCCCTTCCCTTCAAGAGGTAAAACTTCATTTTCCTTTCTTTCAGTGCAGACTGAACTCGGGACTTGCTCCCAAAGAACAGCACACGAAGGGGAAAATGGCAACTTTACCGTGAAGAAATCTGTCAGACAGCACCTCACCCAAATCATGCAGGTTAGTGTCACTAAGAAAAAGCCACAGTTGTATCATGTACCCCGTGATAGGATGTGATGAGCACTTCACCACTGTGATATCCTCCCTCAGAGTTCATAATTCTAGTGTAATTATGAGGAAACGTCAGAAGAACCCAGATGAAGGACATTCTACAAAATCCCAGTATTCTTCAGAAGTCTCTATGCTAAGTTGATAAAATTCAAGTAAAGATATAAAACGCGGTCACAGATGGGTGCCGCAACTCCGTGTAATAAATGAAACTGGATATCCTAGGTTAGATGCTAGAACAACAACAGCAAAAAATTTAAAACAGCCACCGGTGGAAAAATTAGTGAAATACAAATAATGTCCCTAGCTTCGTTAATAGAACTTTCCGAGTGTTAGTTTTTTTAGTTTCAAAAACTATCATGATTACGAAAGTTATTTTCATCAGTAGAAACCAGGTGAGGGTATGTGAGAGCCCTCTGTACCATCACTGAATTTTATGTATCTCTAAAACTATTTCAATACAAATATTTTAGAAAAAAATTTAAAGGGGAAAATGGTGGTCAGTGGATATTATGGGCTGCATTGTGTTCCTCAGAGATTGAAGTCCTAACTCCCAGCATCTCAGAATGGGCCTCGATTTGGAAATAGGATCCTTAGAGATGTAAGTAATTAAGATGAAGGTATACGGAAGTGGAAGGGGCCCTTCATCCACTGTGACTGGCGTCCTTTTGAGAAGACACTTCTACTCACGGGAAGAAGAGCCAGGAAGGACCGAGGCAGAGACTGGGGTACTGCAGGTACAGGCGAGGGTCACCACGGATTGCTGGCCTCCACCGGGAGCTCGGGAGGAGCAATGAAGGTTTCAAGGGAGCATAATTGTGCAGACATCTTGCGTGTAGACTTTCTAGCCTCCGTAATCATGAGACTGTTCTCTGGTTTAAGCCACCCTATTTGTAGTACTTTGTTACATTAGGAATCTAATGCCATTGAGAAATAGAGTAAACTTCCTTCCATGTTTTTTATTAATATGAGCTCTTTCTTCAGCATTTTTTAATGTTTATTTATTTGACAGAGAGAGACAGACAGACAGAATCAGAACCAGGCTCCAGGGTCCCAGGCTGTCAGCACAGAGCCTGACGGGCTCGAACACACGAACCACAAGATCATGACCTGAGTTAGCCAAAGTCGAACACTTAACTGACAGAGCCACCCAGGCGCCCCAGTATGAGCTCCTTCAATCTCTTTTTTACTGGCGTTAGAATTAGAAACAAAAATTCTTTTTTCTTGAGTTTTAAACAAGTTACCTAAGGCTACATCTCTGGTAAAAGTCGCAAACCCCAGACGTCCTGAAGGATGATGGCTACTCCAAGAGCACTTATGGGACAGAGATATCATAATCCACATGCGGTGGGGTCCAGTCGTGTTTGATCACTTCTCTGCGCTTTAGAAGAAAATAAGCTTGCTGCATATTTAGAATTTTTTTTAGTGTTTACCTTAATTTATTTAATTTTTCAATATTTTGCAGGCAGTTTAAGCTTCTAAGCCAAGCTGCTTCCTGTGATGCCTGTATTAAAATTACATAGGCCGGTAGTCATCATTTGAAATAAAAGTTAAAGTTTTGTTTTCTATATGAAAACAAGGCAACATATCCTTTTTTATTCAGCAATAAAATGCATCTGAAGACTGATACTTAGCTTCTTCTGGCTCAAGCACCGTAATATCAGCTCTGACAACTTGTTTCAGTAATTCTTTTCCTCTGTGTTTCCCTCAAAAAGGAAAAGAATGAAGACTGTTTAATAAATTCATTTTTTATCTTTGATCTCAATTTTCAAGGGTAAAATGTAAAACAGTAGATCTGATGATAGAAGTCGAACACTGAAGTGCTTTGTGAATAAAAATTTACATTAGACCATTATCCTGATTCTACTCAGGATTTTTTTTTTTTTTTGCTATTGAAAAAAGACACAACTATTTCTTTAAAAGAAATCATCAGAATTGACATTGCACTGCACAAGATGGATTGTACCCCCAGATAAGTGGACAGATGAAACAAAAGTACAACATAAAAATAAATGGGCCAGGGGCTTTCGGTCTGCTTTTAAAACACTATTTTCAAGACTGACAAATTCAGCTCTAAAATGTCTCAGCTGTCACTATAATTTTGCCATGTAGGGCTTGTCATGGCAGAATTCAGGTTGCACATTACTGGCCTATCCATGTTATGTTGGGTGACAGCCCAGCATGGTTTTGGAATGGCAACTGGCAATTTTTTTTCCATTTTTTCAAGTGGATTTAATAATACAATTCCAAGCTTCTATAATTATATAATAATAGTTAATAAGTTTTTTGTTTATTTATTTTTGAGAGAGAGAGACAGAGACAGAGCTTGAGCAAGGGAGGGGCAGAGAGAGAGGGAGACACAGAATCCGAAGCAGGCTCCAGGTTCTGAGCTGTCAGCACAGAGCCCAATGTGGGGCTCAAGCTCACAAACCTCAAGATCATTATGTGAGCTGAAGTCAGATGCATCACCGACTGAGCCCCCCCAGGCACCCCTACAATCACAGTTAATAATGCAGAGACTTCCATTACCTTTCAAACCCTTTTAGTCCCTAAAAATAATAAACATATTCCAAATTATTACAAGTAGACAAGCATTTGAAAGTTCTTGTTAAAACTTTGGCTTTGGAGATGAATCCATTAAATCATGGTTTTATTGTTTATTTTTTTCCGTAAAGATGTAGAGTAACCACAGTGTAAAAAAGAAATCCTGTCGGAGGAGAACATTAGCTTAGTCTGCACCAGCCTGCCCCTCGTCCATGCTTCATTTCTTAGCTTTCCACATGCCACTTTCCCTTTGCCTGCACGTCGACCCTGAGGATGCTACACTCTAGCACAGGCTGGCTCGCCGACTCCGACCACCCGCCTCGCCTCTGTCCTGCCTGTCTTCATACCCTGGGCTAGATCTCGTGGTCGGCACAGAGAAGACCTCAAATAAAGTCACAGTCACCTCTTAAATTATACGTCAGATGGATAGCATGGCTATATAGTCATGGATATTATATAATAGTAATATCCTCATAGTGCCCCTCATAGAACATACTAGAAAGGCTGCTTATACTTCATGCCCAGGAAATGGAGTCTTCTTTATCAGAGCATCTTTCAGGTGATGCTCCTTTCACAAGCACAATTCCCTTTTTATTCAAAATAAGCCATCATACTAATTTTTAAAAGTATAAATTTTTAAGGGCGCCTGGGTGGCTTAGTTAAGCGTCCGACTTTCGCTCAGGTCATGATCTCACGGTTCGTGGGTTCGAGTCCTGCGTCGGGCTCTGTGCTGACAGCCAGCTCGGAGCCTGGAGCCTGTTTCAGTCTGTGACTCCCTCTCTCTCTGACCCTCTCCTGCTCACACTGTCTCTCTCTCTCTCTCCTAGAATAAATAAAAACATTAGAAAATTAAAAAAAAAAAAAATATATATATATATAAATTTTTAGGGGCACCTGGGTGGCTCAGTCAGGTAAGTGTCTGACTTCGGCTCAGGTCATGATCACATGCTCTGAGTGTTCAAGCCCCACATTGGGCTCTGTACTGACTAAGCTCAGAGCCTGGAGCTGCTTCAGATTCTGTCTCCCTCTCTCTCTGTCCTTCCCCCACTCATTCCCTCTCTCTCAAAAATAAATGAACGTTAATTTTTTTAATATATAAATTTTAGTACTTTTTGTATTTTTCATATATGTATGTTTGTACACATATATGTGTGGATAGTATAATATATTGTCAGCATATTTTTTGTCCTAATTAGAAATTTCAATTAGGAATCAAATCTTTTTTTTTAATGTTTTATTTTTATTTCTGAGAGAGAGAGACAGTGTGAGCGGGGGGAGAGGGGGGTCAGAGAGAGAGGGAGACGCAGAATCTGAAGCAGCTCGAACCCATGAACCATGAGATCATGACCTGAGCCGAAGTCGGACGATTAACCAACTGAGCCACCCAGGAATCAGATCTT